>JAPYZM010001197.1:0-25616 GCA_030522845.1 Psyttalia concolor
TCAATTGGCAAAATTATATTTTTCTGTTAGCGTGTTATGATTTAAATAGTCAAATTCGTAAAAAATTATTTGGAAAGAAGCCCCTCGTCGAAGAAATCGTCTTCGGATCTCTCAACGGATGACAAGCGCCACTTCTGACAATATAAAATACCCTTAAATATTAAAAATAAAGAGTGTATTAAAATAAAAGAGTGAGCGAAACGAGTAAAAAGCTGTCAAAATAAATACACATCCCGAGAAATGCTCGAGACGATCGTCCGCGAAGTTGATCGAGAGATTCCGACAAGCCCCTCGTCGCGAATTGCCTTAAAATAAAATAAAATAAATACTTAGTAAAATTGAATTCTCTCTCAGTGCCCTACAAGTGGCAATATGGGTACGCGAAAGAACGATGGCGGACTGTCGGCGAGCGAGTTGTGAAGGCAAAAAAATTTGAAGTCTTGAGAAAAATGTTCCCTCGTTTTCCAAAACGCCCAGGGAAAATTCATCGGCTCTCAAATTGTTCATACCGGGGGATTGGCCTGGCGTTAATAAGACGGGCCTCTCTGGGCCAAGAGGGGGAGGGAAAGTTTCACGGGAGAGAGCTCCCCACATGGTGTTCCCTGGCCCCTGGGCAACAAAAGAAACATAATTAGCTTGACTAGGCACCGATGTGTAGACAGATAGGGACACACGCTTGTGCGCTTTGATACTCCTCGCCCTCGGTTCAGGTATACGTCTATGCGCCTCCATCAGATCCGGATAGATAGAGAGAGGGCGAGCGAGTGAGGGAGAATCGAAGGGGGAGGGGAGCTCTAATACAGGAGAATCGACATGATACAGCTGTTGCCAAGAGAGGCGCGGTTCTCTACCCCAGATGGGTGGGCCTAAAAAAATCATCTGAAAATGGCTCTCATAGTCGGTGATATTTAGGAAATGGTCGGGATTTTAGCGGTCTCAATCCTTCCCCGTATCTGATTGAAATCCGTTATTTACAGTCCGCGACGAGTATTTACCCCGCTTGACAGCCGCTAGATAATTTTTTTTTCTTTCCCAGAATATTTTTCTCGGCAGTCTTCAGTTTTCTTAATTTACTGTTGCGTATTTGGCTTTTTAGGCACTCTTAACCAACTTCATGTACGATCCGCTGTTTTATTGATGGCCGTCGCTCGATCTCTCTCTCTCTCTTGACAGGAGGCTCTGGCATTTTTATGTTTCCTCTTTGAATTTATTATTTTTCTCCCCCATTCTTTAATAAATTTTCATACAGTACGAGAAGAAAACCCTCACGTTTCGAATTTTTACGTTTCGAAACGTAATCTGGGAGCGAAAAAAAATTCCTTGGGAGCGTTCCTTAAAAATTGTTAAATATCAAAGAATTGTTAAGCTCTAGAGTATAATAATTCTTGAAATTACCGTTACATTTTACACTTTTCCAAAAAATTACGTGACTTTTTTCGAAATATTTCCCAAAAATGGGTCGACATCCCGGGGCAGCAAACCCTACAAGCCCTCGAAATTCACCCCAAAAAAAATATAATTCTAACAATCAGACATCCTTCGAACAATTCAACCCCCGCGGACTTGAGCTTCGATATTTTTCGGGTAGACCCGGGTATCAGTTCGCCAGCATTTTAATAGTAAAAAAAAAAATTACAAAAAGAACGAAACGAGTGAAGTTAAAGGTGCACCTTGGTCACGCGAAATTCGCACGAGCAAAAGCCACCAGCTCCCGGGAGCCTTGACAAGGGGTTCTGAACGACGAGATAAGCAACTGAGAATCGAAACTGAGAAGAGAGTCGGCGGCGGGGAGGGCAGGGGTGGGGGAGGGGCGAGAGGTGGGCAGGGAGAACCTGCTGGAAGAGACATATAACCGAATGAAATATCTTTCTCACTGCGTGAGTAATACAAATCTGGGACCTCTGCTTCTGCAATCTCCTCATCTGTATGTGTGTGTGTGTATGTGTATGTGTAACTTGTTTTCCCTCCTGAAGTCTGCAGCAGCAGTCGAATGAGTATCAGTCCCATGTACATATTAATCACGCGAATCGCTCGTGACGATCACCGAAAAGGATAACCCTCGCTGAGTAAAATAAATAAATAAAAAAAAAAATTACTGAGAAATATTCGCACAGTTGTTTGTATGAAAAATACGTCAATTGTGAGTGATAATTTATTGTTAAAAATCCCTGGACTTTACCCGTCGATTAACACATCCAAAAAGTCTCAATTTCCCCTAAAAAATCCAACAAAAGAATTCTGGTTAATATTTATTCCATGCACTATTATTAAATATCACATGCCAAAAAAGGCCCTTTGGATACCCAAAAACCAGAGATCGAGGTCGGCAATGCACGGCAGAATTGAAAGCAGAAGCCAAGAGAGAGCGAGAGAGCGAGAGAGAGAGAGAGCGAGAAAAAAAAATGGTTAAGAAGAATGAGAATAAGAGTAGAAAGAACTTGAGGCTAAAGAGACTGTAGTAAATTTCTTCTTGGGTGGTCCAGAAGCACAGTGGGTCCCTGTCGAGTCGCTGCGCCGCGCGCGTCACCTCGTAAGATGGGATTTTAAGGCCCCGCAATCTAACCCCCCTACAATCCCTCCCCCCCGCGCCGCCCCACTCCCGTGCCGCTCGGTTCGATCGCCTTCACTTCGGCTGTCCCTTCCCCTCCACGAAAAATTTTTACCCCTCTCAGCTGGTGTATCCACGCCAGACGGCGGGTCCATTCCGCCGCAATGGGCCTCAAGCCACTCCTGATCTCCCTCTCCCCGGGGCCGTTGGACCTCAACCACTCATTTATATGCCTGTAATTAGATAGCCGCCCAACCCACAGACTCCTGTTTTTTTTATAGCTTTACCCCCGCGAACAGCCCCCCCCCCCCCCCCCCCCTCTCCCCGCCCCACCCGCCGACACTGGCCCGTCTGTCACTGTTTAACGGAGAAATTTCCCGATGAAGATTCAAAGATTTTTTGTTTTTTTTTTCTTCTTCACCTTCGGAATAATCTCCGGGGTTTTTTACTCTTTTGTAGCCACGTCGGCGGTTTTTGTAAGGCCCCCGGATCCCTGGATTCTGGGTCTTAGAGGCATTCTTGGCGATGGGTAGGCCTAAGAGAATATAAACGATTGGTGTGAAGTTACATTCAGCTGATGAATTTCATCTCGAACATACTCGAGTGACAAATGCTCATTTTCAATTTGTGCTCACGAGTGAGTGAAGACGGAGGGGGGGCTGGGGCCTTGTGGTAGGTATTTCAGTAATTTGTGATGTGTACTAACGATAGCTGGGAGCTCAGCGACAATGGGAAGAATGGGATCATCTTTGGTGGTCAATGATGCCATTAATGCCTTGGACAGAAGTTCATGTTTTCGTGTAGTTTTGTGCAATGGGAGGGAAAATACTCATTGTAGGCTTGTGAATGGTGTTTTTGGTGGTTGCTATTCTTTGAGGGCCCTGTGTCCGACGGGCCCCTACTTAGTGCGCCAGGCAGTTAGGGCGCAGCCGCCACCGGTCCCAAGTCCGCTTTTGAATCACGCGATTCATGTATCTACAAATTTCCCCGCAGGGTATCTACCTCATCCTCTTCTTCTTCTATTGAATTTTGAAAGCTTCTCTCGAGTCATCGCGCTGTCCATTACTGCACATGGGAATATGGAGATGGGAATAAACTGACTGGTTGAATAATTTCAACAGTTCGAGAATTTTTATTAATTTTTCCATTTCGCTCCGCACGGGCTGAGGGGCAGTTTCAGGAAGACATGGCGGAGGAGACTCGGGGAGAAACTAACGGGGCCCACCCACATCGAAAAGGTTTAGGAAAAATTACTCAATCGAGTTGTGGAATTCACTAGCTTTAACAATTGTGCACACGTCTAGACAATTTTTAGGGAGAGCTAAACACATTTCAATTTGACTTTTAATGGTAAAGGACACATCATTTTTATTAAACAACGACACAAAGTTTTGTTAGGATGAAGATCATGTATTGTGATTGCACATTTCGTGGGAAATCTCCCTGAGTTGTGATACGCTAGGATTTTTTATCGGAATGTTTAATCCCAGGAGAGCTCACTTCAGAATGGGTTAAAACCATTTTTTTTTTATGTAAATGAAGAAGTTTTGATAATATTAATTGATTGGATTTCACAAGTTTTAAATATTTTTCTGAACGCCGAGTAACCGCATAATGCCCTGGAGGATATTGAACAATGTGGTTGGAATTTTTTTTCTCGTAGTGAAGTAAATTTTACAAACGGGGTACGGTAATTTCTACGGAATTTTTCAATTATATTTATATTGTCCATTATAAAAAAATCCAATGTAACGTTTTCTGTCACCAGGTTATTCGGATATACATACATATCGTTAATATATAATATATACTATATATATAATATATATGTGCATATATATGCGCTTCTAAATCGGCTAAATCGGTTGAAAAATCGGTCTAATCCAACGAAACATAAATTCATGTGAAAGCACTACAAACGTAATTATACGCGGGCTTAGCGCGCCTTCGAATCTAGTATAATAAAATAAATAGATATATTATATAATACATATATTTTTTGTGGAGTAGTAAGCCTGTTGATTTTAAATGCATTAAAAAAATCCGAAATATATTTTGAATTCAATTTTTCATCTGCAGGAAAATGCTATCAGTTCTGGAGCGCAATATAATTTCCACCCCTGAAGCTCTCGTTCTTCTCAACCCCCCCTGATCTCCAGGAGTTAGACTGCCGGGAGGAGTTCTCGTTTTTACTCTCGGGGAGTGCAGACGTTGTCTTACCCCGAAAATATAAAAATTAAGACAGTAAATTTTGTGGTTCGGAAAAAAATGCAAACACTTCACTAAATGATAAATTAAAATTCAACCGATGAATTATCGTAACGAAGGGGTAATGGCGAGATTAAGGCACAATGACAGAAGTGGATTTAATTGCGGCAATTGTGAAAATTATCGAGTCGGATGAATCTTAACAATCAGCATCTGTCAATGTCATTTCTGGTTATTAATAAAGATGCTAACGTATATTCATCTAATCTACGACAGGATCGGGAGGATTGAGAGGGCCGATGGCCTCGGCCAAACCACACGGAGTAATCACTCATTCGGACGTTAATGTACGAGCCTATTAATTAGCAAATGTTAACTCGGTGGCTCATTTTCATTGGCACATGGGCACACTGATTTTGCATAATTATTCCGATTTATTTGTTCGAACTTGAGAGTTTATTTTATTCTATTGAACTCCGCTAATTGTCTTCATTACCACTTTTCTCATTAATTGTAAATTGAAAGGTTACAAAATTTTTGGAGAAATTAAATTTGAAAATTTGTCGTTCTTACGCCCCGGGCGATTTTTCATCTGATGGTTTTTTTTTTATTTTTCAATTAAAGAACAAATGTTCCTGTACTCGCTCGACGGCCGCGCATGGGGAGCGACTGAAAAATTATTCAATCAATCACTGATTGTTCAATTATTCATCAATGATTTTTTTCAATCGCCGATAATTCCTCGGAGTTCGTTAATTAAAGTCAGTTTTTACCATCACAAAAGTGAGTACAGGAATTACAATGACGAGCGTGCTAGTTCTCATTGCAGTAGTTATTAATTTCATAAAAATTGAAACTGAAAAAAAAATTGATTTGTACCGCGTATTGTCGATTTCATTACTAAATAAAACATCAACACTGGAAATGCCGAGTCAGTTGGGTTCGTCGATACCATATAGTCAGTTGTTAGTACGTCTGACATGTACCTCGCGCACAATCTGGTTTCCATCGTAAGCGCGCGCGGACTCGGTAAACTCGGGTTTCTTTTACCTCCGGCGCTTGTTTCACAAAATGCAATGCCATGATCTTCTCCATCGGGGCCCGAATGCCGAGGGAAAGGGCAGCAAAAGCCCACCCGATAGAGAAGACAATTCAACACTGGGCGTCCATCACTGTCAATGAATATGTCGCGCAATCTAAAAATAGTTGGCCTGTGGGCTTGCAATTATCGCGACTGGAGAAATCGTCTGTTGACATTCGAGTGTTGGAGGCAGCGGTAATAATTGCGAATATGTCGAGATAAATCAAGAATTTGAGAATTATTTTGCCAAAAATTTTGGCGATTGGAACGGGCCAGAAGTCGATTTTTTTGTACTCCAGATTTTTCAATTTCTCCAATTTTCCTCGCATTCCTCACTTTCCGAATAAATTAATGTATTTCGAAGGAGTTCGAACAACTCCAAATTTTTCAAGCCATGAAAAATATCCGTCTCCCCGAGACTCGACAAAAATAAATAGCCATCCGAAAATGTATCACCCACTTTTAATAGAGAATTCCATTCAATCACTATCCTCCGAATTCCTTTGAATTCCGTTTCTCAATCACCCTCCATCCCCCCAATGCATTAAACATTGGAATGATAAAATCGAAAACGGCGTAAATCGGTAGAAAAGTATGGAAGATCCTCGGTAAACGGCAAAATTGGAGATGCCGAGGATAGATGGGTCGATGCGATATCTCAGATAAATTTATACAGCATTGGAAGTTGTTTTACACTGATTTTCGTTAGTTATATTCTAGGGGTCACTGGGCTGCAATCTAAATAACAAAATGTCCCGAACAACGTCAACGTATAGTCAAGATAATGTTGACGATTCCGTGGGACCGATGGCCGTTGTCCGTAAAGTATCACATGAATCTGGGGAAAACCAGTTGATTTACAATACACGGGGTGGAATTAGAATGCTATTGAGATATCGATTTACTCAATTCCCACTGGCTCCAATGGCCATTATCTTTATTAGATGTGTATCCCGCTATTTAAATCTATCCATAAGTTTTCTAGAGGGTCTATACATTATGCATAGTAGAGGCGATAAAATAGGAAGTGATTTAACAGTGAATATAGGTAACAAGTTCGCGACTCGGGGCATCTCCATGGAAACCGATATCGATCCTCGAACCAGGGCGCTCTCGTACAGCCGGGGCTAGAACCAATAACATCCCCAGGATGTATTTTTCATTGTCTTTATTTTATTTTTATTTATTCTCGATTTGTTATGTTTTTTTTTTGTTCCACATATTTTATCTCGATTTTTACATTTTTCACTCTCCCTCAATTTCAAACAAGTCACAAGAGAACTCGCGGGGGGCCCTGTTTTCAACTCTTCTCCGCGGACTCGAATAATGAATAGTTTATTTTTTTTAATAGCCATGGGATGTACATAGCTCGATGAATATTCCTGATAGCCGCATTCAAGTTAACGTAAACAAAATGATTGATACATTAGCCTCAAGTTGTATAGCTCTCCCTCTTACCTCCATTTCTCTCTCTCTCTCTCTCTCTTGCTGTCTCTCGCTCTCGCTCTCGCTCGCTCCCTTTGGCTTTCTCTCTGGCGTTTGTACTTCGTATTCCATCGGATTGATTTTTTTTTTCTTCACCAGTTGTGGGCCACACGAAGACACTGAATTCTAGGTTTTCTCTAAGTGACTGGGGTCACGAACTCTCACATCGGAGGTAAGAAATCGGCTGCAACTTCCGAAATACTGAATTGTCGTTTATTGGTAATGGATGAAATCGATTCCCAAGTTTTTACCATTTGGCATTCGAATAACTCAATCAGCAGTTGTTTTTACAGTAATTGTCGGTAATTCGATGGTGATAATGAGAGAAAGTTTCCCCCGACTTTGTAAATGACTTATGAAAAAAATTGTATTCGTTAAAAAGTTTGATTTTTCAATGATTTCGTGGATTTTTTTTTTTCTGAAGAGACAAAATTTTTCTATTACCTCGGGAAATTCCCAGAGTTTAGATGACACATTTTTTCGCCGAGTGGGGAGTAATTACTTCAGTATCTTCAGTACATCTCGTTAAAGCAGGGGAAAAATTGCCTATCGCCGAGTGAATTCACTTGGCAAAAGAAAATCCACGTCAAATGGAAATTTTTTTTGTACTGCAGTCGTAAAGAGAATGTTCCTCTTTGGATTCGGCTTGGCTTGATGTAGAGCGCGGCATGTCCTATTATCAGAATATTTTATGGACGTGTATGGAGGCTATTGAGGATAATACCCCGCATGGGAATCAAGCGGCCAGGTGTTGCAGGTCGCGGTTAATTAGGACCAATGTACCGGAATGAATGAGTCAATTAAACATTCTCGACTAGGTAACAGCGCCGAGGAGTATAGAAAAGGCCATTGCAATGCTTGCGTACCCTGCCTTTATTATGAAGAAACGTTTACGAATTTTTTTGTTCATTTGTATAATTCACTCAGTTCTTATCATCTTGAGATTCCAATTGTTCTTTTTCCTTTTTTTTTTTCACCGTCGGGCGTGTAAAGTCATGTTCCGTGCGTATGGCCTTTCTGGGGATTGAGTGAGTAATGCGAATGGCAGGAGGATCTGAATAAAGGGCTCGTAGAAAAGCGGAAGCCACTCTTGGGCATATTCTTGGATTTCTTCGTCGAGTCGTATTAGCGAGGGAAAGAAATAATCCCTTCGTGCCTTCTTCATTAAATCGTCGCTCCTACGCCCCGCGAATTTTATGATTTCCGCGGGAGTGATTGCGTGGCGATAGGGACACCATTGCTACTCGTCAAATAATTTTTTTTCACTCGATAAAATTTTTTTTTCGTTCAATCGTTAAACAACGAATTTACTCAGTCCATCAGTGCTTCAGAGTTCGCGAATTAAAGTCAGCATTTGCAGTCGTAAAATTCCCTCTAGCAATTATAATAACGATCGTGCAAGTTCTCGTGGCAGTAGGTGTTATTAATTTCATAAAAATCGGAGGGAAAATTTTTTTTTTTTAGAAAAGCGGAAGCCACTCGTTGGTCATATTCCGAGATTTCTTTGGCGTTTTAGCGAGGGAAAGAAGTAATCACTTCGTGTCTTCTTCATTAAATCGTTGCACTTACGCTTTGCGTATTTTATGATTTCCTTGGGGGCCGATTGCATCAAGAAAGGGGCACATATTGCTCGTGTATGACTTGGCCGGGGCCTCATTAACGCTTCTCTCATACTAATTACAACATTAATGGGGGAAACTAAATGGAATGGCTTTGACTGGTGGCTTTTAAAGGGCAAAATGGAAATTCATTGATATAAATTCATTGTTTCCAGTGAAACTGAACAACGTCAGAAGGGATGGGGGGAGGAGTGCAAAAAAAACACGTGAATTTATCAACCCTCGGGTTCTTTCATGCAGCACAGCTCCAGAATTCAATTTTCAGGTTGATTTGTCAGAACGTCAGAGAAGGGAGTGCTATCTTCCCTCTATCTTGTGAAACACTTTACACTTTGTCCATTTTACTCCATTTCAAATGGCTGGAATACTTCTTGGAATTTTTTTTCCCCCTCTCCCCCTCAACCTCCACCCTTTTTTTTTCACTTCGGGTAAAGCATCGAGGTACGTTTATTCTGTGTACCTATCACAGATACGTATCACGGAAATGTTATTTATTTTGTTTTGGAACAAAGAGCTCTGATACTTAAAAAATAATTTGGAAAAATATGCACTCGGCGGGGAAATTTTTTTTTTCCTCTCGACACTTATTTGTCAATTATGGAACTGGAGCTCGATTAATTCTTTCCTGTATTTGTTTTTTTGGGTGACGAGAGGGAGATACAGATGGAATTTTTAATGACAAATTTTCTTAGTGTCATTAGAAAGTTTTTGAGTCGAGAGATCGTATCCGAACGTTCTATTGCACACGGAGAGGTGATATCAATTTTTAAAAACTGTAAACTCCAGAAATCCTAATCACTAGACCATACCGGATTCGTTACTGTAACTTTAATTTTTTCAACTGCTCTGATTACTCTCGATCCAATTGATTGAGTGAATTGAGCTGCTTGATCCAGCCAATTAGATTCAGAAAGCAGAGAGTGTAGTGTCGAAAAAAAATCAGGGTCGAGGCGAAATGTTTGTTAAATGTGCTCATTGTAGTGTATTTATCGTTAATTTAATTTCACCAAACAAATGTGTTATATGTGCTCAAGGGATGATGTTACCCTCCATTGTAAACAGTTTGATATCCTTAAATTGAACAAGGGAGAAGTGGCATATAATCGACTCGACGACACGGCTTATCTCGGTAAGCCCTGCCCCATGGTTCTGTCACGCGACTCTCCTCCAACAGTCTACACACCCCATTTCGAATTTTCCTCTTCGGCACCCTCATAAATACAGTCCCGTCGCAACCCCCTCCGGTAATCGTTTATGAAGTTGGGCGATTGTTGTACGAGAGTACAGATAAACACTCGGAGTAATCATTTTCTGCTGAGATTGAGATAAATGAGAGCCGGGAAAAATGCGCGCTAGGGACGCGACGAGCTTTTCATTATCGCTTCCATCAATTCTCGGTACTCGTATTTTGTCGCGATGTAATTATTCTAATCGTATGGGAGTATATCATTAAACTAATGGCAATAAATAATTTTTTTTTTGTGAAAATGAGGGAATTTGGCCGATTTTTCCCGGCAAAAAACCGCGAAAATTCGTCCGTATTTGGCGGGAAAAAATTCATCGCCTTTTTCGGTAATACTGCAGTAGTTGAATGAACGGGAAAACTCAGTAGGAAACGGGAAATGGAAACCAACGCCCTCGATTACGTACCGCAATGTCAGACAACAATGATACCATCATTTACGGAAATTTCTCGCTACCCGAGTTCAAACTCTATATATGACCAAATGTGATTATTCGGTTATTTACAATTGTCTTGATTGTTATTTTAAAGGCTGCGTATATGCACAAGTAATCCATATTGGCGGGCGGCAAGTTGCTCAAGGAGGTCGGCAAGAAATGCTTGCCTATCCTCTAATGACAGCTCATTAACTTCTTTTAATCACTGACATTAGAGCAATCCGGATAATTACTCCGGCGCGAGAGAGACGGACGACTCGAGTGCGGATTTAATTGCCCAGCGCATTCGTGGGCTTGGGAGTTCTCCCGTAAACGGCGGAAGTCATACTTTTGTGAAGAACCAGTCGATTGGGAAAAAAATTTCGACAATTTTTCCTACGAATTCGAGTGGCGACACTCGATTTCCCAATTGTTAAGTTCACGTAGAGAAATATTCAATAAAAATTGCGCGCAACGAGGCGTAAGAATTACGTTTCGAAACGTAATCGAGGGGGTGGGGGGTTAAGTAAAATTCCATAAGACGTGTCAATCTGTTTCGTAAAAATTAGTCATCCGTCCGGGGTCTGAAGACAAGCCTAATAAGACAATTTACGCCAGTAGATTCGGCCAATTGTTTCGTACATTCTGCGACTGGGCGAGCAATGGAAGCCCCCCATTTTCGTTGTGTCCACACACTTGGGGATTATAAGAGGAGATTGTACGTACCCCCATCCATGAATGCACGAAAAGCCTCATATTATTACGTCTCCACAGCACACGGTTTTGGAAGTTGGAAGGCTGAGGGGTTCTATCGTCCACGAAATCCGTAGCACGAATCTATGCAAATGAGTCGGCCAATTACGCTGCGAACCCGTAAAAACTGCTCCTTGTTAGCTGGTGGGACGCTGGCCATGTGAGTGGACTACCGTGAATCAGGGCGCGGGTGACGCAACAACAGGGTGGTCGTGACACACCGCTCAACACATTCAGGCCACTCCAATGGAATCCTATTTATTCATTAAACTCAGGTATTTGGATTTTTTTTTCACCGAGTTCGCGAGCACGCGACTAAATTCACTTTTCAAATTCACGGGGATTTTTGGATGAATATGCCACGGGGGGAAAATACAGGGAAAATTTCAATTGGTAAATATTATTTATGCTTGAGGACAGTCAGACGTTTCACTTCAGCGTCGGCTGTTCCGCGATAAAAAAATTTTTTACGTGTTATTCGTGTCGCGATTTTTTTTCGCACCACTTGCTTCGAAAATTCACTTTTCGGGGGAACTCAGAGGGCGTTTAGACTCCAATAGAATTTTATTTATTTATTAAACTCGGCTATTTGTATTTTTCGCGAGGTGAGAAGCGTTTCGCAGGCGACCAAATTAATTTTTCTAATAAAAATATTAAATTGAAGAAATTAAAAACAAATGTCGCACAGGGAAAATATTATTTATGATTGAGGAAAATCATATGTTTCACTTGAGTGTCGGCTGTTCCGCGAAAAAAATTTTTTTTACGTCTTATTAAGTGTCGCGATTTTTTTTCGCACCACTTGCTTCAAAAATTCACTTTTCGGGGGAGCTCAGAGGGCGTTAAGAGTCCAATAGAATTTTATTTATTTATTAAACTCGGCTATTTGTATTTTTCGCGAGTTGAGAAGCGTTTCCGCAAGTGATCAAATTAATTCTCCTAATAAAAAAATTAAATTTAAGAAATTAAAAACAAATGTGACACAGGGTAAAATACAGGGAGCATTTCAATTGGTAAATAATATTGACGATTGAAGGAAATCACGTGCTTTACTTTGTCACCCCCTCTGTCCCCCTCACGAGTCCTGAATTTTGTTGCCCCTCCCGTTAAAAAAATTTACTTTTCGGGACAGCTTAGCGGGCGTTAAGAATTTTTTCCCCACCACTAGATCCCAAAAATCCCCCACAGACTATAAAACACTTTTCTTTTAATTTCCAGTACCTGAAGAATTCCTACCTGAATACCTGAATATAATAATTCATAATATAAGCCACCAAGAAAAATATAATTCGCTAACCGAAAGTATTCTGTCCAAAGAAATCCCCGCAATGTCTGTAGTAAAACTCGCTTGAAATTCTCGTCAGAAGATTTGATTATCAAAATTTTTCCCCAAAATACTTCAAAGCCCCTACCTTCCGGCGATGATCCGATCAGGTGTCCAAAAAACCAGAATTTCCCCATCGTTCGATAGCAATGGTTTCCCACCAATTTTACCGAGACATCATTCAGCGAATAAATCAGCCGGCATCACGACTATATTTATTTTTATTCCACCTGAAGAAACGAGGGGATAATTAAATACCTCCGCAGGAGTGAGAGAGTATGCAATGCATAATAATCCACGCCAGAAAAACGAATAATATGGTCAGAGGGGGGGTAAAATGGGTAAGAGAGCTCTTCCAGCGAGGATTCGTGTTGAGCGTTCGTGTATAATGACGTGCGAGAAGAACGCAGAGGGTATAACTGCATGTTGAATGGTGTGGCAGAAGTGAGAGAGGCTACAATGGTGGCCGCGGTACGAAAAACAAGAAGAGTACGACAAAACGGGGTGGAGGAACAAGACGAAGCCGAAGAGGTTGGAGGTAGGGGAAACGTCGAGTGTCGGCACCTCGCCGCCAGAACGGACCACACACGTTGAATCGAGGTTCTCAACGAGAGGCTCTCTCGCCCATATTTTACCATCTCCATCGTGCTCCCCTCGGCCAATAGACAAAATTAAATTTACGATTATTCCGCCTGCGATTGAGGAGCGATCGCCAACGGCGCGTGAGAAAAAAATAATAATCACGAGGTCCAAATCAAGAATCTCCGTTGACGGTAAGTCACGCGCTGTGACGCGCTGCGACGCGCTGTGACGCGCTGTGGCGCGCTGGGACGGGTAACGCGTGTCAGTTATTGACACGTATTGTCAAAATTTATGAGGCGACTGTGTCAATCATCGGGGGATGAGGGGGAGAGAGAGACGGGGAGAAGTGGATAGGGACAGCGAAAGAGAGAGAGTGAGTGCGGTGAGCATATGATCCAGTCGGAAGTTGATTGCGAAACCGGTTGGCGTTACCAACTTATCACGATCATTCGCCCATTCTCTTTATACGAGCTGCTTGACGTACATGGCTGTAACGCGCCAACTTTTCACCCCCTCCCCCCAGCCACCCCCCCTTACACTCGTAACGTAAACTAAGCGTTTATGAGAAATTGCATGGGTGGCAGCGCCCTTTCACGTTTAACATATCATCCTTGTTTATTCCCTTTGTTTCATAGTTGATAAGTTGGGCTCAGCGAATGGGTGATCCTCATTAAAGTTGATACAATTGTAGCGCAATCACGGCTGGTTATTGCGGCTGTGATTAAATCACTCGACAGGTATTTATGGGTTCTTGTTATAATTTGTCGGGGCTTTCAATCTTGTAATTGATGAGATTTGTGTGATTTTTTTTTGCCTCTTTTTTCTTTCGTCTGGTCAGTCGAACAGTCGTTAATTGAACGGAAAATGGAGTTTTTTTTTTAATTCATCTGGAGTTGATGGTGGTGACTATGGAAACTGGATAATAAGGGAGCCTGTTAGGAGCAGGTACCGTGCAACATGTTTGTGAGGTTACTTCTCCTGGCATCCTTCCATGACTCGTTATCCACGTGCCCCGGGGGCCAACAGCGCTGCAGATTCCTCCGAGGGGTATCTTTTTTCGTGATGAGTTGATGCCCTCATTCATCCTATCTTCTTTCGCATTGTACGAAACATCGAATGATTCTGTCGCTCTCGGCTTTGCCTGTCCGACTGGCTTCGGATTTCTGAGTTTTTTCTTTTGGCCGTTGGTATCCTCAGCGGTATAAGCGCAGGGATACGGTGTTTCTCGATCTTCCAGACGTTAATTTTTGGATCGGCCGGGTGGAGGTGGCAATTGTCGTCGGGGGAAATTTATCAGTTTTTGTTGTAATGAGAAAAAAGGATTATTTTTGGGCGGACATTGGTGGAGGTACGTTTTAATTCTCTAGTGGGCGCTGGGCTACCGCCGACATTCGTCAGGTGTTCGCCGACATTGGCTAATATCGACCAGTTTTGGTCGACCATTTGGGGAAAAATCGGCAGGGAAATTCCGGGTTTTTTCCCTATTTTTTTAATGTCCGGAGAATTTAATATAAAGACGGATATAATAATTTATAATATGATCCACTGGAAAAAAAATATGGTTTACTAAATATATTTATTTTAGATAATTAAATGCCCAAAAGTTGGAATTTTTTTTCGTGAAATTGGGGAAAATTTGTAATTTTTTTTAGGGTCCCGAGAATTCAATTTACCTGTCAAAACATCGAGACGAATATACGGGAAAGTCACAATTGCCTCCACCCCCGCCGAGTCAGTGAGTTTTCTCATCTGTGACGGGCCAGGTATATTGGGTGGATGAATTCGTTCCGTAGTCTATTGAAAATTTTTTCAGCGGTAAAAATATTTTCCTCCGTTGATTCGCTACGGATATACCTCGAGAGTGTGAGGTATGCCTCTGACCATGACCCAGTCAGTCCCGAAGGATTTTTAGTTTAAGGTCACCGAGAAAAGTCGGGAAAAAGAGTTTGCCTGCCCCTGAACTCGGTCCATTGCCGTGAGACTAATCGTTAAATCCTGTTTACTTCGGCTGCTTCCGCACGGAAAATATCTCTTTCGCCGATCTTTGACGTTTAACGCTGTATTTTTTCAATGCGCTAAGTTTACGCCTCACGGCTCAAATAGGGTTTGACGTGCTGTGTCAAAACACAAGACCACTGACAATTGTTGGCGTTGTAGATTGTTTCCGATCGCGGCTACACTAAAAAAAATATTCTAACAATAAAAAAATTTTTCCAATTGAAAATTCTCCTGCGAAGAATTTAACGCGAATTTTACTGCAGAAATTCGGGGAAAATCAATTTCTTTGGAAAAATAACCTTCTCCTTGTGTCCACAACTACTCAAATAATTATATAGCATTATTTTATCTAGTTATTTATTGAATATTACGTGTCACGCGGTAGTACAGACATACGCCCGAGAGAACAAATATTCACAGAGAAAAATCTATAATTCTGCCTATGAAATATTCCTCAGACAACGAAATGACGGAAATTCTCAGCAGTAATACCGCGAGGCTCACAATATCCTCGAATATTTCGCAATTGTTTTGTTGCGTAGCAACGAGAGGGAGAAATTTTGCAGATTAAAATCCAATTTGCGGGGAAAGTGCCATTCGACCTCTTCCCCGACTTTTTTTACTCAACAAATAATAGTTGATAGTTATTTGGTTAAACAAGCAATTGCAAAACCCGAGGAAAATTAACTCTAATTTTATTTGAGACTCGCAAAAAATTTCGTTTTAAATTGTCCGAAGAAAATTTAATTGGCAAAATTGCATTTTTTCTGCGTAAAATACAGATTTTTCCCGGAAATTTCATCGGACATTCTCACAACTTCAATTACTTTTTCCAAATAACATTTTCTATGGACGGATAATATCAATTATTGTAAACACGGGTAGTTGGGGATTCGACAATTTTTTTAACAAAATAGTTTCTCACCTTCGGCTCCGACAATCTCGCCCTGGGAGACTTGTAGCGACGAATTTTCCGCTGGGTAATAACGAAAAATGTCCTAGGACACTTGACATCTTAGTCCCGGACGAATCAGATTATTCTCAACGGGATAACGGTCCTCCCGGGTACCTCTAAGTATCGCTGCAGGTCTCAAATTGCCACCCATCTGCAGAGGTTAAACAGCTACCTAAGCGGAGTCAAGATTTTTTATTTGTAAAGTCGGAGATGCCTATGGGTCGCTCGACGGGGTGGCTCTGTGACAAACCCGTCAAAGATCTGTAGATACACTGCGGAGTGATATTTCATTACTGTGTCAGCGGATAGTGACAGCCGCGGGCTTTCTAAAAATTCAAAAACAAAAATTATTAGAGAAATTCCATTGGCGACCGCCAATTATTCTCATCCGCTGGTATTCAAATTTTCTGCATTAGAATATAAATAATAAAAATAATATTCCGTGTCTAGCGTCGGGGGGGGCGAGCTAAAATTATTGAAATTTAAATTGTTGATACTCGTCATTTTAACGCAAATAAATTGATTGTTCGTAGCTCAGTGGGAATTTTAGTAAAAGAATGAAAGAATTGGAATGAAAAATTCAGCTCCTCACAGTTTTGTTTAGTTTATTCCACTGTTGCATTCTTAATCGTCGATTGTTGTGTGAAAATACGAAAATTCAGTTTGACATTTGAATTGTAAAAAATAATATTGAAATTTATATTTTTAACACTAGCTCTTGGCTATAAATTTCCGCCCTATTGTGACTGGTAGAAAGTAGTTTTGACATTTAAAGAATGAATTGACCATAAGGGAACCCGTACACAGACCTTGGTCAAAAGCCAGAGGGGTCAGCGTGACGAAATATCGGGCACTGCAGTCAAAATACCAACGGCCCGCCTTGAAAAGGATGCATTTGGCTAATGGCAGCAGGTAGAAAATCGAGAGCCACCTCTCGCCAGTTTTTCCACGGTAAATTTTCTTATTTTCCCTACTCGCCTGATAACAATTCGCTCCAGACAAGAATAGAAATAGCCTTTCCGGTGATTCTCGAAGGGACGAGCCGTGACGCTCCTTTTTTTTTTTCATTAGCTGCAGGTGCCGAATTCTGACCCACAAACGGACGTCAGTTTATTTCGTTGAAAGTCAAAGATTTGCATTTTTAATTTTCCCTGGAAGACATTTCGACTGAGAGCCTTCTCAAATTCTGTAATCACCCGATGGCAACGGGTGTTAGTGGCGGTATTACCGAAAAAATCCTCGATCCGTTCCCAATAAGAAAAAAATGTCAAAAAATTTTTATTTGGTATCGGGAGGGTTAGAAAATGTCACTGAAGTTCAAAAAAAATTCTTTCAACCCTTGATTGGAGATTTTTAATTTAAAAAATAGTAAAACGCGTCTGGTATTGATCTTTAAGAATATTAATCCTTTCCAATCCGCCGAAAATAAAAAATCCCCCGTAAAGATTAATCAAAAAATTGATCTGATTCCTGAAGCGCAACCTGAGCTGAGTTTTCCGACCAAAGAAGTGAAAAAAAAAATTCCTCTCAGTGTGTAAATTTCCCCGCCTCATCCCCCTTGCATTGTTTTTTCCATTTTTAATTTTCCCTGGAAGACATTTCGACTGAGAGCCTTCTCAAATTCTGTAATCACCCGATGGCAACGAGTGTTAGTGGCGGTATAACCAAAAAAATCCTCGATCCGTTCCCGATAAGAAAATAATTTCAAAAAATTTTTATTTGATCCCGGGAGGGTTAGAAAATATCACTGAAGCCAAAAAAAATTCTTTCAACCCTTGATTGGAGATTTTTAATTTAAAAAATAGTAAAACGCGTCTGGTATTGATCTTAGTATATAAATCCTTTCCAATCCGCCGAAAATAAAAGATCCCACGTAAGGATTGACCAAAAAATTAATCTGAATCGCAAAGGGCAACCTGAGCTCAGTTTTCCGACCAAAAAAGTGAAAAAAAAATTTCTCTCGGTGCGTCAAATTTCCTCGCCTCATCTCCCTGATTAAATAAATTAATTAAAGACTGGAGCATCATCAATACCCCCTCTGAATACTCCTCAGCGGCAGGGTTTTTCCCGATGAATAGAACAATTTAGGATGCTGAGCATGTGCAGTCTCAGCGTGTCTGTAAATTCCCTGCCATATTGGTATCAGGCATCGCACACATGCACTCCAGCATCCCCTCCCGCTTGAAAAGCAACGTCAACAATAATATAATATTCTTCACCGTATTAGTGCATCGGTGAATTCACTAATGCTCAAGCATAGAATGAGGAAGAGGCTCGTTTATCACTTTGCCGCCGATAAATCAGAGCTGTTCGCCTGGGGAATGCTTTTGCGGTTCCCCATAGTGTTGGAACGGTTTATAAACGCAAAGGGGGATATATTCTCGGGGGTGCGGTTATCTTCGCGTGTACCGGGTGTACATTATCTCAGGGGCCTTTCTAGAACGTTGCCCAGTGTGTATATTAGAGTTAAAGGGAGGGAGATCCATGTGGCTATAAATAGTCGTGTAAACTACGATTGTATAGTCCACCCGGAGTACATTTTCAAGCCCCATCCTCCCCTCCAGACTATTATCCTAGGCTCGGGGAAAGGATGAGACAGTGGGTGTGGTCCCAGTGTTTATAAACTAGATTACGCCAATCATCGGAGTCGGGGGGTGGCGGTGGTAACCTCGATTCACACCTACGGAGCCCGATATTTATTGGAACTGTCGTATCGGGGATGAATTCACGCAACTCAGACGATAAGTGATTAGGTATGGTGGTGGGCACATGCTGTATCAATTGCTGGGTGTATTGAGTGTAGCGTGAACATTCTTGTTTCATGCCTACCGGTTATTTTAATTGAGACTGAGTCTACAAGATTTTTTTTCTTTTTATTGTTTTGGCTAGTCTCGGGAATATTTAATTGGCGTCCGTTTTTTTTTTTTCGGGGGTAGTCTGGAAGGAAATTTATTTTTGGGAATTAAGGAGTCTTGGATGATTATTTAAAACCTGATTTTAGGGGTAGTTTTTTTAATTGGAGGGGGAAGAATATTTGACTGGCAAAATTATTATTTTTTTCTGAATGAGGTGAGGGGAGGATTCAAGAGTAGAAATAGACGTTGATTAAATTCAAAGCGGAGTTAGGAGTGGGTGGGACGACAGAGGAATCCTTGTTATTATTTCTCTGGGACATATGATTATTTACAATTTATGAAAAAGGGTTTATAATTAAATTGTTCCTATTGGCATTCGTTAATTTTCCATGAAAAGTTAGAGAGAAATTGCCGAAGGCCTGAGGTGGGAAAGACAATGACCGCGAGGAATATTTTTAGAAAGTCCAATTACGAATTATTATTGTTCCAGCGAGACGCAGGAAAAAATTTTCATTCATGGAGAGGAAATTTCCACGGGAAGACCTGACGAATTCCGCTCGGAATGCGATTAAATTTCTACCGACTTTGAAAATCTTCTGTCATTGATCCCCTCACCCACAAAAATTGATAAAAAAAATCAATCAAAGATCTCAAAAATTCTCAGCCGATAAAATTCAGCGAAACTTTCTCATTTCAAAGTAATAAGTTACATCGAAAAATCTAATACTCAATAGCCTTTTTCCATCTCCCAATTCCATCAGTGCTAAACGGCCAATAAAAACTGATAGAAAGTCAAATAGAAATCCAATAGAATTTTCTCGTGATTTCGCGAGTGTCATAATGCCCCCATAAAAATAACTCAAAATTAGATTCAATTCGATAACTCGGGAGTTGTAATAGCCATCGTCGGATTGGTTTGCGGCCACTTAAAAAAATATTCCAGCCATTAAATTTTTTCCCCAATCCCAGTGGACTCACCTCAACTACTCCAGCGGGGGGTCCACCTAAACTTCTTGTCGCCTTCGAGAATAAATATCGCACTCTGGTAGATGTCAGATTAAAGAAAAAACAAATCCAAAAATATCTAGTTCTGGCACCACGTGACACGCAACGGCCGAACTCACCGGGTGAAACACGTAAGTGGGCGTGGCTTGCGTATTACTTTGGCCACGCCCACCCGCCCGGCGCTGTTGCCGGAGTGCGGGGATAAACGTCCGCCGATTGGTCAATAACAGGTTTACGTAGGTGTGGCATGCATTAATTATTCTAAATAAGTCGTCGGCCCAGCGGCGACTGATTATAGAGTTAGCAATGCCATAAATAGAATGCCGTTTACCGATGCCTCTCTCCCTCTCTCTCTGCTCTCCGAGATCGGAAAGCCTGTCAACCGGGAGGGGGAGAGGAAAAAAAATTAATCTATCCCTTTAGCTTGAGACGATTGCTCCATTTCTTTGTTGTCTTCTTTTATCAGTTGAACGACTACGTCTCCGGAATTCCATCCCCCAGCGATGGAATATCTCCGGATGTCTGCGATAATCGACTGTGAAATTTTAATTATGTCGGCCCGCTGACAACCGCTGACGATCTTCTCTAACTCGTCGACGGATTTTTTTCCCGATTTCGCGACTCAATTGTATCTCTATCGGAGGAAGTAAGTAGATAAATAAATAATTGTTTTTCGCTGTATTGGTTACAGTTGAATTGAGTGAGAGCGTAAGCCGAATTGATCGAGAGTCTTATGACTTGCTAAATTAATTGAACCAGTGAATCAAGTCTAAGTTTATTATCTGCAGTCTGTGAGGAAGATTATAAATTAATATATTAAATTATATAATATGTAATATTATATTATGCGGACAATTATATATTTTTGTAATCGTTCAAAATTCAATTTCGATTTTTTTGTGTCAGGCTATCCGAAGTCCTAATTTTTTGTTTTACAATTAATTGTTTGCTCGTCGATCATTCAGAAAATAATTATTAAAATAGATTAACTCATGTCTACTTTGTCTACATTTTCGTGACTGTGGCCCGTAGCCAACAAAAAATTTCCCAAATAAATAAACCCCTTCGAAAGGCGATTTCCTATTTATCATCAAAAAAAAAAACTATCCGCATCCCCAGAAACTGCAATGCACCACTTGTTTACATTAAACTATGCCAAATAAAAACTATTTCTCCACGTGGACAACTAAGCATTCCTCGCTCGCTCGACTTATCAAAAACCGATCAATCTCTCCGCCATCAAAATTTCAATATTGAACAATTACCTACCCGAAGTGCAGACATATCTCGAATAATTCGCTTGTGTGTGCGGTGCGCCTATAATTTAGAAATTCTAATTTATTGACACGTCTCGGCGGTAGTCAGCTGCCCCAACACAGAATAATAGTCCCAAATAAAAAGCGATAAGTTGGGGCTGGAATGCTGACACCATTAAAAATCCTTGAAACGATGATGTTGGAATAAATTATCTCATCGACACTATAGCCGCGGGTTCAACACAGGCCGATCCATATTGACGTACCATCTGCTGTATTCTGAGATAACACATCCATTCGTTTGGGTTCTGTATAGCCCCCTGCCCCTCCCCCCCCCCCATGTACACAAATACATCGAAATATCCATAACGTCCATAATTGGATGAGCTGTAGTAGGGATGAGTCGAAAATTTTCCTCCGAAAAAGCAATTTCACATGTGCAACGGGGAGGGGGGGAGGGGGGGAGGGGGATGATGAAGACCCACCGAGAGGAGGTTTGTGGACTCAAAGAAATGAATTAACCCTCGGGCCGTAGCGAATGTGCGGTACGATGGAACAAAGAAACCAGACGCATGTTAAAACGTACTCGGATATGGGGAGTTATATAGTATATAGAGTAGCAGGCGTTCTGGCAACTTCCCGAGTGGGCGTAACTCAAGCCTCGTGGGCGTGGCCACCGCCGCCAGGTGGGGGATCCTGTTTTTTTGTCGTGGAGGGGGAGGGGGTTCGGCTAAGTCGCGAGATGTCGAAAAAAACCCCCTCCCAGATATCCACTTTTTGCTCTTCATTGGGGGATTAATGTATACATCGGCTCCCACCGATGGTTACCACACGCCAGATCGAATTTGACGCGCGTTCGTGTCAATATTTTGCCATTTAATCCGCGATAGATATATTGAAATTGGGAAAAATGGTGGGGATAGAATCGATGGGTTTGAATGGCGCAGTGGGGATGAGAGGCTTCATCCCCACTCGCGCGGTGAAAAAAATCTCGTTGGTGGGGTTGGTGTTTGGGCTCGGGTGGGCGGGGACAAGCCACAAGCGTTAATAGAGATACAATCGAGGGGTGCCTAGTGCAGTGGATCGCTGGCTTGAGCGGTGTAGGAGGAGTAAGGAGCGTACGAGCGAGGCGAGCGAGAGGGAGTGAGCGCCTCGCGGGGAATGGAAGGGAGAGGGGGACTGCGAGGGGGGGAGCGGTAAGTAGGGACCTCAGGCCCCTAGTTTAGACATCACTGTGCGACGGATGGACAGCCAGTCAGACCCGTTACGGCACTCGTACCAGTACTCGGAAACCTCAAGAAAAGCTGATTTCGAGGCGACAGCGCTACGGATCCCCACTCCCGAAAAACGCGCGTGTGGTTGGATTTTTTTGTGCGACTATTGATCGGGTATTGAGTGAATATGTGGATATTCCTGTGTTGAAGTCGATCCTCTCGTGTTGATTGTGGGAGAGACTGAGTTATTGTAATTAATTTGAAATTAGACAATTGGATTGATCATGAGTGTGACATTGGCGGCAATGGAGACGGCTTATGGATTGCGGCTGGGTCTGGGTGCACATCCCCATCTCTTTCAACACCTCCACAATCACAGCCATCAGCAGAGATCGCCATCGCCAACTGCCAGCCGTCAACCCATGGAGAACCTGGACACTCCCCTCCGCTTCAGTGTTGTCAATATTCTAAGACCTGATTTCGGGCGTGACGCAATTATCAGTAAATCATCCTCATCGAGAAAATCAAGTCTGTCACCAGTTCAACTGCCCGACCCTAGTCCATCGTCATTGCCGAGGGACTTGAGTATAACGAGCCGACTCGTGTCACCCCAATCACCTCAATCAGCGGTGCACCGCGACTCCGAGACGGGCTCCACCTTCTCAGGCTCAACATCGCCACTTCAAAGGCACTCGACCCTAAGTAGAAGCGGAAGTCTCGAGAGTCTTGCGAGTAACCGCAGCTCAGTAACTGGCTCCTTAACCGGAACAACCTCGTTGTCCTCAGCGGCATCGACCATCGGTGCCGAATCTGTCAGCGGTGATAGCATCATCGGAAGTACATCACAAACAAATACCACTTCCGGAGCTGGTGGTGGGCAGAGTTTGTGGCCTGCCTGGGTTTATTGTACCCGATACTCCGATCGTCCATCATCGGGTAAGTGTTTCTTCCATTGTCCATTCTTTATTTTCAATTGCGCCAGGCAACATATTGTTGCGGTAATCCGCGATGTTGACGGCAATGAACATGTGCGTATTATCCTAAATCATTATTATTAATTTCAGGACCGAGAACGAGACGAGTTAAACGGACGCCGAGTGAGAAAAATGTAACGCCCGAGGAGAAACGACCGAGGACGGCATTCAGTGGTGAACAATTGGCGAGATTGAAGAGTGAATTCTCGGAGAATCGTTATCTGAATGAGAGAAGACGCCAGCAGCTATCGCGCGAGCTTGGGCTCAATGAGGCGCAGATAAAGATTTGGTTTCAAAATAAGCGGGCGAAAATTAAAAAATCCACTGGCCAAAAAAATCCACTGGCTCTTCAGCTCATGGCCCAGGGACTCTACAATCATACGACAGTGCCAGTTGATGAAGAGGGTGAGGAGCTCATCAACTCTGGCTTCCAGCACTGAATTGTTCACATTAGAAATGATAAATCAGCGAGGCGAACCCGCGAAACCGCCAGATCTCAACTGTCCATTGGCTTTTAATTAATCGCTCAGCATTCGCGGGGGGCTAATTATTGTTACTAAGATTTTTATTCCGCGAAATTATTGTTGATACGCCGCTTCGCTACTCGAGGGATTTGACGCGAATTCGCCGGGAACTAATGTCGAATAGAGACTGAGAATCGGGTGTAGACGATAGATTTTTTCCTCCTCCATCTGTCAATGTAAAAAGCTCTTTATCTTGTTAGTTAACTGACTAGTGCTCATACCATCAGATTTTCAATTTATTTATTTCATACGATTCTTTTTTTTATTGTTACTGAACATATCGCTGTGAATAGGCCAATTGCCGTACTGTAGACATTAAGTAATATCGTAATGAAATACTGTTAGATTTTATCTGAGAAAAATATCAGTTATGTTGAGTATATCGGAATAATCTGTAAATAAACATAGAGTTTAAGAGGTGTAAGAATAATCATACAGCGTATGCTGAATAATTTCTCTGACTACATAGCAATGATCTCACTATATTTTGTCTCCCTCCCCCTACTGTTGTAAATACATATCCGTAAAATTTATATGTAATGACTGGTGGAAATGAAAACGAATAGGAGTTATCACGCGATTCCTCCTCCCCCACCCCCCGAGTGTGTTATCATATATTTATAGAACATATGAGTGGCTACTGTTATATATTAAAGAATGCAATAGAGAAAAAAAATTTTGTCTTTTTCTTCTTTTCCCGCTGACAATTACCCTCGGATGCACGAGTCTAAATTCATTTTACGCAACTTCCGCGACTGTCTTATGCTGATGTTGCGTTGGACGCAGGAGAATCTAATTATAAGCTCGCTGTACAGATATACATATACGGAACTCGTGCGATGCCTCATATTCCCCTGTCACACTGCGACGTTCTCTTTAGTGAGCGATAATTGATATCGAGTTAATGAGGTGAGAATTCATGTAATCAGCGAATTGTTAATTACAATGCCAGGGTCTTTTTCTGGAGTATTCTAGATAATCATTGTCTATTTCAATTACGCCGTTCAGATGATTGCAGAAAATAATAACATTAGAAAACAAAATGTCGCATAAAAAAACCGGGAGACCGGGGAAAAAACCGGTCTCCAGTATTGCCGTAATATTTTTTAATCGTAATATTCTCATTTGTAATGTTTCTAGGAGTAATGGTGAAGACTGCGTGGGTTTGAAAGTTATTAAAAATGTAGTTTTCATTGTACTGTGTCGGAAAAGTACTTTTTTGACACATTGAGATGAAAAATTATTTCCATCACGCTGTGTCGGAAAAGCAACTTTTCAGTCGCTTTCTGTTTCGCGTTGACTGAGTACTTTTTCGACACAGTGAGATGAAAGATTATGTTCGTAATTCGTGAAAAAAGTGGTTTTTGACTCGTGGGATTATATCACGAGCTGAAGGCCAGTGTCGAGCCTCCCACTCGCCAAAAACCATTTTTTTTCACTTGTTACGAAATATACTATTTCATCACGCTGTGTCGGAAAAGGAACTTTATGCCATAGGTGCCCGTAATCACGCGATTCTAACCTCGCTTCGCTCGGTTAAATCGCGGATTACGGGCACAATGACATAAAATATTGT
>JAPYZM010001200.1:0-20310 GCA_030522845.1 Psyttalia concolor
ATGGCATTTCCATGCCTCAAATTTCCTGAACTTTTCTTCATCCCATTTTTCTTTTCGAGATTGAATAGTATTTCTTGACAAATTCGCTCGGTTTGGTTGAGGTAAGAATTTGTAAACATATTCCCGGAAAACATCGTGAAATTTTTATCACAGAACAACAACAACTTTTACTCATATTTTACGTCTTATTCTGGGGATGTACTTATTTCTTTAAGTATGTAACTTGAGACCTTACGAGAACATTTGTACAAATATTGTTAATATTCCAACGTTTTCTGCTGTAAAAATATTTGACATACTTTATGATCACTGAAAAATTGCAATTTGCGAAATTTCAATTTGAAACGTTCCCGCACGCGAAATAATGTAATCGACAAATATCTATAGTGGATGTTCTAGAAAATTCTATTGAATTTTCAGTTTAGTAGGTTTTGGACGATTTCGCTGGTGAATTCTACTACCTATTTACGCGTTGTTTTCGATAAAAATATTTGATGAAAAACCAAACAGTATTTTTCATCGAAATCGTCGATGGAAAATATATAAATAAATCTATGAATTTTAATTTATAAAATCTTCTCAAGCATTTGGGTAGATCTCCCAGAAAAAACATATTAATAAATGCACTTTTAGTTAGAACCGAGGAATAAATGAAGAATTCAAGAAGATAGAAACAATTGCAGAAATATTCAATTATCATCAAGCTTGTAATTAATTCGGCCAAGTAATTATGCGATTAAATTGTCAGTTTAGATACTTCATATTGTCGTCGTTGGCATTGCATCATGAACAATTATTTTGATTTAAATACCGAGAGGAAGTGTTTTGAAACGCAAAATTGCCGGGCGGTTGTTGAAATTTTGAGTAATTTAATGATAAGGTGGAATGACGGACCGTCCAATGACGAGTTGAATGAAGATTGCTGAAGAATAACATGGTATCCGGTCAATAAAGTCTAAAATTATCTTTTTCATTTTCTCATATTGCAAGATCAAAATTGATGTTGTTTTTATTATTGAATAGAACCTTATCATTCTTTCCACGGTAACACCGACAAAAATAAAAACCGTAATAATATACCTGCTTATTTCTCACATAAAATAATGTTTTCTACCATTTCAAAATGGAAAGGAAAATTAAATTTCTCAAAATTGCACGTTCTCTAAATTTTAAATAGATTTTGACTGGGAAAGAAAACATATTCTAATTTTTTAGACATCCTTGATTTTTTAATTCTCAGAGAAACCGTTTTCATTTTTTTTTGTCACATTTGGGATAAAATGCAGTGTTGACAAATGCTTGATTAATTTTTCTATCCCGACACCACCTGCTCCATTGCGGTAATTAGCACTAATGATTATCCTAGGAACTGCGAATTCACAACTGAAAATAATAAATGGAAACTGGAGGGCTCGCGCAAGCGGTAAATTACATTTACGCAACAATATTATTATTCCCCATACAAACGAAAACCCCACAAATTACTACTAACTGATGAATCCCACCCAATTTGTGTTTCAAAAATGCATATAATGAATGTGAAGTAGTGCACAAGCGTCAAATAGTATTGACTACCAATGGGAATACCGACGCTTTGAATCAGTTTGTAATGCCCGATCATCCAGTTAGACATAAACAATTGGTCATTTTTCTGTAGTATAGTCAGGTATAATTTGGTCTTCAGTTACCTAACATACGCGCGCTAAATGCCAACTGACGGCGGGTCACTTTCACTCGGACTCTCTGATCCTGACTCCAGCTTATCGTATTCCCGAAATCGCAATCAAATAAAAATTCAGGAGACTTCTCACATTGTGTGATCAGTGAAAATTGGACAGTATCAATTTTTATTTTATTTTATTTTCCTTTTAAATCGGATTCTATGTAAAACAATGAGTGTCTTTTTTAGAATTACCTCTCGGTTATTCGACATTCCGATTGGTATTTTTGTCTTGAAAAATCCTCCTTTTATACAGAATGAGGCATGAAAAGTAGTCGATTTGACTATCCAATAATGACAGGCGAGGGATAAATTTGTCAAATGCAATGAAAATTATCATATGATGGCAATTTTGTGACTTAAAATCGATTAATTTCAATTACTCTCTTTTTTGGTAATCTTCGAGTAATGATTTATTAGCACGAAATAAGTTGTATGACAACATGTTTGTTATTGTCCGTAAAATTACAAGAACGCGAAAATGCACGAAATTTGGTTAAAAAAAATAAAAAATCAGAATTTTTTTACTGTTCAAGAAATTGAAATTAAAATTAAAAAAAAAAAACACTTCATATTCTCGAGATATTGGGATTGAATCTTTTATTATTTCAGGTAATATGTCTGAAACCTGACGTTGATTGATCATCAATTTGTCTCGTATTTTTGCCCCGCTTTTATCGTTCTAAAACCCACTTATTTTTAAAAATGAAACAGTCTTCAAGTGTGCACAACCCTTGATCATTTTCTTAAATCCAAATACTGAAGCTACTGACCATTCTTTTGCTTTAATTTCGCAATGAATGTGAATTAATTGCGAATGTTAATTAAGAGAAGGAAGTATGAGGAATATGTTGGATTTGTTATCAATGTAACCGATGATTATTTTCATTTGCGTAATGAGGCACCTGGAGACGCGGGATAAAAAATAAGAAAATGACAAATATATCTTGTAGAAAAGAAAAATATCCAGTCTCATCTGCAGAAAGTATTGATATTCCCAACGGGCCAATTTTACGTAAATTTATTTCCATTTTTGTTGACTTTTGGATGAAAATATACCTCATAACGTCAGTGGTGTCCGTCATTATGGACTGTTTGCCCTGATCACTGCAGATATTTTTCGGATTTGAGGTAAGAGTCAATCCACTACCGATACATTTTCCATAAAACTGATTTTTTTGCGCCGATTTTCTTTACGAATTGAAGGACAGATCCACAGAAAATTGTCTTGAACTTGAACGGATTGAAATTAATATTCAAAAGTATCGGCTGTACCTTCTCCGTCGAACTGAACACTCACTTGCCGGTTACTATTGTCGTTAGCCAGTAGCATGCTGCGAGCATTTGTACTTTCAATCACTCCCTCCTGCAGCCGCTAACTCCCTCCTACAACGCGTCTTTATCGCGATTCACTAATCCTAAAAATTGTTTTTCTGGTCTACTTTTGTGCACAATTTTTTTCTCACGTCTGCCGCAAAAATCCGTATGAGTTGAAGGTGAGTCGGAACTGAGGATGTCATTTCATCTGGTGATTTCGTCGGGTGCAGCGATTAGAAAGTTCAAGTGAGCAGAATATTACGAAAGGACTCACACGTGGAATTTATTTACAAATGCAAATTCTTATTTTTTTCATTAAAAATGAACCGATAAAGGTGATTAATTGAAATTATGTCGATTTTGATTTGGTATTTGGGTAAAGATCCATAATTCGGTCTAAATACTTTCCAATTAAGTCAGAGATTGTTATTTGCATTATGCGTGAGTAATCTTCACCACATCTGTCCGGATTCTTTCGAAAGGATCACCGAATGACGCGAGACGGGGAGGTAAGATGATTAATAGTGGAAAAAACATTATCACTTTTACTGGAAAATAAAAAACAACAGTTCTGGGATAATTCCACAAGCGAATCGATTTAAACAATTTTTTGACGTAATTAATCAAACCGTAAATTGATGAGACATCTTTTTTGATTCTAAAGTGACGCAATTCATTAATATCACTGATCCATTAACAATTTATTTTCTATTCCAATCTCTTCGAAATCGTATCAAATTACGTCGCAATAAATTTTTTGTTAGGGTTCGAATGATTTTCATCATTCACTTAAAATATCTTTAAGGACAAGATGTTCCGTGAAGTGTTGTTAGAATGACACTGTCAATTTTTTTAAAATTACAGTTTTTTAAGTACGCGCGAGTAATGGATTTTAATATTAAAAAGTTTTTATAATTAAGCCAATTCATTACAAAATTAGTATGAATACAACAACAAAATTGTCGCTTTACCCGCAAAGATGATTCTCCCGATAAAACATCGGTTGAGCAGATAACAGATGTATCGCCAATCTCAATCTGCTGACGAAAATGGAAAATTTCGATTATCTTAATCAGCCTGAGGTTATCATAAAATTTTCTACTTTGATTAGTTACCGATGTACCGAGTATGAAGCATAAATCATCTGTGGCTGTGTCACTTGTCGTCATTCTCGTTAATCGCACGGTAATGAGGATTCATTCTGTATCCTCAGAACCGATTGACACCAATTCTGGATTAAGATTAAAACATTTACCTTCATCTAATTGACGGCATTTCATTTGATAATATTTTCCTTGCTATCCCGGAATAAACGTTATCTTCTGATTTTTTTTTTATCGAGATTTCGTGCCCCTGCATATCTTACCCGAACTTTAGATGATCGGTGGTTGCTTTTTGTAAGAAAGGAGATTTTCAATGTGCGTAAATTTCAAACTCCAAGAGAAATGATTCTCCCATTTTCTATTGATTACAATATTTTCGAGCTAATTTTGTAAAAAAAATTGCACCTTTTCAAAGGAAAATTTAAGCCTCCCATTTGGATTTCACTCAAGGCCGATTGAATTAAAACTCTTTGAGAGAAAAAATTGCCTATCGGGGGTAGATTTCAATGCAATTCCAATGTTTTTATTTACAAGGAACGAGAAATTTTGCAGAGGTAATACGAGCACGAGTGGTAATTGACGAATTATCTCTCCACTCGGATTTCAGCCAAATCAAGTGCAGTGAATAACATGAAATGAACTCGGCGAACTTTGTTCGAAATTTTCAATGAAAATCTGTGGGGCAGCTTTAGATACTACACTCTGGCTGGAATCCGAGAAAGAATAATAATGAGTTTAATTAAATTTGCAATGAAAATATGAATATTCAGCACTACATTAACATTTTTATTAATAGACAAATTTCCAGATAAAATTCAATTGCAAGTTAAAAAATAAATAACTACAAATTTAATGATTAATAATCTAAATTTATTATTGAATTAATAAATAGAAAAATTTACGCGAACCATCTGTAACTGGTTTGACAAACAAATTGATGAAAATTAAAACTTAAAAACATTAGTAATTACGTAATTTCTCGAGTACATTCATTCAACATTCACTTTGGTCGATGAAAATATTAATTCTACGAAATATATTGTTTTCTCAGTAAAAAAAAATGTTCTCGTATCGATGACAGCGATTGATGATAATAATCAATTTACTCTTTTTTCCAGTATCTCGCCCATCTTTGACTCTACATTCAGTCTAAAATCGAAATTATTTTTGTCATATTTCAGTCACAAAATCAGGAATTTCCAGATAACTCTCATCGATTTACTATTGCCATGCGTTTAAAAGTATATTTTCATTCATAATTCATTATACAATTTATTCTTAATACCTTAATCCTTACTTTAAGACTAATTACAGAACCTCGGTATATTCTTAGCTTAATCGTTATCAAAATATCATTTTAGATTCTTTCAAATTCATATAAAATCTTCAAGCATTCTCGTCTTCATACGCAATTTTGAATTGCTTGTTATTTATTATCAAGTATGAAAAATAATTCAGACGCATGGTTTGATGATGAAAGTGTTTGTGGACATATATCTACAAATCTACAAATCATCTGCCCCTCCGTTTGTTCCAGGGAATTCGTGAATGGAAATGGGATGGTGCATTGTTTTAAGGGATGCATTTCGTTAGGATTTGGCAATATTTATCAAGTAGGAATCATGAAAGCTAACGTGTCCACAATATTTTATGATGAGTGTTTTTCGATCTAATACAGATACCAGTTTTTGTTCCCAGTAGCTCTTAATTATCTTAACAAAAACCTTTCATCTCTTCATAAATAGTTATTTCAGGAGATTCAAAGACGTTCATAAAAAATTGATCTTAAAGTCGACATTGCACTTGCTAAATAATTCGGTAAATAGTCTAGGTTTCAAGAAATATCGAAGATTCTTTAAGAAGAGATTTCTTATAGAACTATTCTAAAAATCTCATTGACTTCAAGATATGCCGGGAAAACAATTTGACAGAAATAAAATTCTCTCCATTTACAATTCAACTGTTTTATTCAAACGAAACAATGAGAAAAAAACTTGAAAGGATTTATAAAGGCACACTCAATCATAAAAATGCAAAATTATGGGTAGAATGATGCCAGACGAATTTTGTTCGATATTCCAATAGTTTATCATGAACTTTTCTTCATGAAATCTTGATTTGCTATGGATTTATTCGCAGAACGAGAAACATTGCATAAATACATAAAAAGAATTCCTCAATGTTTTACTTCAAAATCACTCATTGTCGAGGTAACTTCATAAAACGGAATATGATACCTCGAGTGATGAATAATTTCAGTTTGTCATTATATCTGTCGTTATATCTTGAAAAATTTGAATGTTTCCATCAATTCCCTCACGATTAATTTGCATTCAGTCCAAGGTATATTAGAAAAGTGCGATATCTCATAATTTTCTCAAAAGATCACTCATATATTATCAATAAGCAGTATATAAATATATTTTTTTCGATAATCACCCAACGAAGCCTTCATTAGTAAATAGCCTTGATATATTAACTATCGAGTGAAAGAAAAAATTAATTCTGCATTGACGAGATGAAATCTAATGAGTAATGAACATATCCCATGCTGTCCATCATAAAACTATCTCAGAAACTACTTTTAAAAAAACCTTTATCATTATCTCTTGATCCTCACTTCTGTCCTAATGCAACAAGTCAAATTTACATCACTTTTTTTATCGTTTGCATGAAATATGAATCGAAAAATATAAACTTCTGATTTGTTACATTTTAAGAAATAAAAGAATAAGTATCCAACATTTTTCATATTTCATAATTTACTCCCAACAGAGAAGTAATTGGATCAATCGAAATATTAATATCACATTCCTCTCATTGAATTCAATAACTTCAATTCAGAATTAAATTAATCATGAAATTGATGATGCATATCTGCCTTCAAGCATTGATAAAACTATCAATATTATTTTGCACAGCCGTTCGCCTAAAATTATCTAAATTTTCACCAATAGCACATATTCCATAATCATACTTTTCACTCTTCAGCTCATAATCGCGTACTCAATGACAATTAGTAATAATGATAATTGAAAAAAGTGGAGAAGCACACGTGGAAAAAATCACAAGAAAAATTACTGTACATAGAGGGAAACAAAGTCTGCTTTTTCAGTATGAAATTGTCTCTTATTAAGGAAATTTAACGTTGTGGATCCAAAGTTACAAGTCTTTAAAATAATTCTACAGCTGACAACAGTCTTCAAATTATCTAAAGAAAGTATAGGAGAAAATTTTCAAAAATTGTTAACCGAATGAACTTCATCCAAATCATATTTTTTTCTCGACTTAACAATTAATTTGCACTTTGCAGTCAAAATTGCTCGTCTCAGTGCAATCTTCAAATGGTCAGCACTAAATGCTATTTTTTTTGTAAATTCAAACTTATAATGTTTATCATAAACAAGAAGGATTTGTCAAATATTTATTTTTTTGTCAGTGAACGATTTAGGTAATATTTTCAGTTGAAGAAACACAGTAAAATGTGATTTTGTTGGTATAGTTCAGCAATTTTTCTAATAATTTTTCGTTATTTTTTTTTAAATTTTCAAGTACACATTTGGATCTCGTCAGGTGGGTAGAGAATAAAAGCAATGCTTGTGTTAAAAAATTATATGGTCTAAAAATGATCTATGTACATTAGTTTCTTACTTTCATTTTAATAAAATATATAGATAAAAATTGTTCAGTCCAACTTATCAGAGACTAAGGGAAACCTGACTATACGCAGCTGCCGACCAAAGTCGCAAACAATGCTGTCCCTAAGTGCAATCATTTGTTTAACGTAAACACAGCTGTCTTTGTGATCTAGTCGTACTTCTTTCATTGGTTCACCAGTTCTCACGTCCCAAACAACGAGGGAGCCCTGAAAAATTCACAATCAAATTATTGAAATTATTTTTTAACTACAGTATTCTAATTTAATAATACTTAAGAATCATTTTTATATGCATTAACGAGGTGAGCGAAAACTTTTTTGAAATTCCTAGGAAAATTGGGTCCAAATTTTTCCTCTAACATGACCTACAATAATTGAAATAATTCGACACTGAAGCCATCTCTCTCAACATTGAAGGTAAAATGAAGAAGTTGAGACTTTAAAATAGTATACTTTGAATACCAACTCTGATGTACAACTGCAAGCACTGTACAAATAATAGTATATTTTAAGTGATAAACATCATTTTTTGCAAGTATTCTTTTTATTTCCCGCTTTTTAGTTTACGATTTCGAGGTTGTGCTGGTTTAATTACCAACCTGATTACTAGTTATGAGTAATTGATGTGTTAGCATGACTAATTGAAGACTATAGGCTGCCCTGTGAGCCGGTAAGGCATGAAGTAGATGACCCTGAAACCTCTCCCAAACGCAGAGACGTTCGTCGGTGCCAATGCTTATCACGTAAGAGGCTGAGCATGTTATTGCTGCTACAGCTCCATCGTGTGCATGTATACTGTACATACACGTTCCTAAAATCGAAGAGGATTGATTTTAATTTGTTGGAAGAAATCATTTGATACAATTCAAAGATTACATCACGAGTGAATTACAATGTAGAATAAATCTACAAATTGTCTTGCAAATATAGGCTGAAAAATTGAATCTAGCAAAATTTGTCTTTAATGAGGGATTTCTCAAAACTTGTTTAGACTCAATGGATATTGTGCGAACGGAAAAGTGAGATTGCTCAATTTTTTAATCGTTTTTTTTTTTGTTAAAGAAGTAAATAAATGATTGATTGCTGAACGATTCGAGTTTACCGGTTAATAAATCCCAGACGCAGAGAAGCCCATCCTGGGAACCACTGCCAGACGTCATGGGACTCATCCTGTCGATAAATAGACAGGAAATGGGACCACAGTGGCCATGAAGAGTATAAAGAGGTTGTTGATCCTCCAGCCTAGAATAAAATAACATAAATAAAAAAATTGTGAATCCCCAGAAGCAAAAAATATTGATGTTCAGCGTATTTGAAAAGCCCCAGAAACGCTATCAATATTTTACTGAACAAATACTGAAAACTAATTTTTTTAATGACGAGCCGAACGAATACAATGTCAATGTCACTTCATGAACCATCCCATGAGTGAGTATTCGTCCGCCGTAAAATTTTAAACAGCTTTAATCTCTAAACCAACTCAGACAATTCTTCACTTACCTAAAAACCTTCAGCGTATGATCCTGACTGCCAGTGAGAACTCGTCCCCCTTCGCTATCAAGTACAGTGATAGCCTGTTGATGAGCCCTATGTGATCCTTTCTTGAGACACCTCAAATCCTCTTCAACATTTGGAAACCCACCAATATCCATGGGAGACCCAGCACTCCCAGTTCTGACATGTGTCCTCCTCCCAGAGGTGAAACCCCAGTCAATCTGATGTCCTTCACTGTACCTCTCTAATTCCAAAAAATCTACCGACCCATTCAATTTAGCTGCCACAACCCTGCACCCCACAAGTTTCACTGAAGATATCCCCAGTCCACTTCCATCATCAAAAAAACACTTGAAGCGTCCGGTGCTTCCCTCCCAGAACTCCAGAACCCCATTGGCACAACCCACCACAAGAATATTCTCTTGATAATCAATGCACCAAATCGGTGCAACATTCTGCACAATCTGCACTGTTCTATCAGTACTCAACGACGTTGCACTGTCATTCAACTCAATTTTTCCAAGTCTTCCACAGCTATTCAACACTTCACTTTCCTCAGACTTGTTCACATCATCAGTGGAGCTCCTGAACTGTTCAAACAGCTGTTTATAATCATTACCAAAATCAAAACCCCTGTCGTAGCACTCCTGCTTCGGTTGAAATGTCATCGCCGAGAATTTTGTATTGATCGATGGCCTGAGATCGGGGAATTCAAAGGAATTGAGATTTCTCCCAAAATTCTTTCTCTTGTCGCTTGAGTAATCATTGATCTGGTAGTCGTAGTCCAACGAGTTCATCGAGTGTCGTTTTCGTCCCTGAGATGATCTGTGAAATGTTCCTCCTGGCGAGTACTTCTGTCGTCCTCCAGGTGATGAGTACAGTCCAAATGAGTTGTTCTCCATTTCTCCTCGTGACGGGGGCGATCCACTCTCGTAATCCGACATCAATTCGTCGTTGTCGGGGGTGGGATTGATCAAATCTCTCTGGCTGCAGTTGAAGAACTTCTTTCGGTCTATGTGGGCGAGCATGTCGCCAGTGGTAACGTCCCAGATTTTTATGTGGCCAGCCAGACAACTGCTAGCTATTGTATCGCCGTCTGTGGCGATGCACTCGACCTCCTGAGAGTGACCCTCAAGAACAATGGGGAGAGCCTCGAGGACTAGTTCAGTGGATGAGTCCTGTGGTTTTTCTTGCTGATACCAGCTTGCTCGCCACTCGGCGTAATTGCGCGTGCAAATACAGCGATAGAGAACTACCATTGTATAGGCTACTACTATTATGCTTATTAAGCAGAGAAGGGCTGCCAAGAAGATCTCCATAGGACTGGAGGGAACGAAGGGAGTGTCTGTGTTGAAACCACGACCTTCGGATCTGGGTGGAACTTCGATGTCTGAAATTAAGGCGGGAGATAAATCTGGCGGTTTTGGTTTGCAGGAGGGGGGCTTAAGAAGTGCAACCAGAATTGCCAGATTTGGGCATACAGGAAACAAAAATATCCATAGGATCGGCACTACCTACTCCGACTTTGAAAACAATATTCAAGTAGATATTGAAATGCTGGTAATAGTCTGTTATACCGACTCACAACTTTTTATTAGAAAACTAAATAAAAGTTGTTATAATATAGTTGGGATGTGTTGGGAAATAACATTTCTGGTGGATAAAATCAAGACATAATGAATTGAAATTCAGTATGCTGGGGCAGATGTACGGATCCTTCCCCACTCCTTCCCAACTGAAGGTATATAAATTAAAAAAAAAAATTAAATAAATTAAATAAACTCGATTCAACGTGTGGAAAGGTATAACAAACCTCTCCAGCACTTCGCGTTACCCAGGGTTTGCGGCCGGGACAAGGCTGGAATGAACCCCAAAAGGTGCACCGTGGTGCTCAAAGGTATTCATTTCGCATCTACCTAACTATTCACCCAATTGAGTCCGCCTCGATTTTATTGTGGATTATACTTAATTTAGGCACTAAGTGATGAATCCATTCAGTTTCCTAGCAAAGTTGCGTTGAGTCAATATACATCCCAATTACCGAAATTCTCATGGTCAAGAGTACTCTTTTGCTATCGCCAAAACGTCGTCGGTAGTACCAGAACCATTCGATTTTTGCATTGTCGCCAGATCTAGCGATTCTAAGTTTCATAAATGTATTCATCATCTTCGAATGACGGTAACCCTTTGCTTTTTCCAATTCTAAAAGTATTAACTCGTAGAAAAATTTAATTAAAAAAATTGAATTATTTTTCATGATCCATATGTCCGTTGGCGTTGTGCATAAAACGAATAGTCAAAAAAATATGCTACTTTCTCATTGAAAACATTTAGTACGTAAAAAAGTTTTGAAACCTTCATTTAGAGTATCTAATTTAGGCGAAAATATCGAGAAACAGTTTTTATAATCCATGGAATTCTGTATTACCAAGATATTCTCAAAAAATATATACAAAGCAGGTAACCGTGGGCTCAACTGTTTCACCACTCAATTTATAATGATTTCTTATCATCAATGAGTTCTCTAATATCTTTTAACTGATGGGAGTTCTTTACAAGATATTGAATAAATCATGTCAGTACGTCAAACATACCTGAAAAGTCCAGGGGATCAAGGGCAGCTGTTGCCAAGCTCTTCCATTGAAAATGTTGTACGTCATTTGGATTGCTGATTTGTCGTGATAATTGAGGATTCACCGGGTGGGATATTTTTATGGTTGGTAGGATGGTTATTTGTTCACCGGCGGTTGAGATGTTGTACATCGTGAGAATGGAGGACCAGTGATACAAAGAGAGACGATTCCATGGTGGAAAGTCGACTGGACGGAGTTTTTTCAACTCTTCGGTTATGTTATTTGCATTGTGGAGCTGTAAGAAATAGGAATGCATTAAATTCTGAGCTACAATATATAACTGATTAGATGCAGAGAAATGAGATAAACTAGTGGACAGTAAGAAAATATATCTTTGAAATTCAAATACATGGGATTAAAATACTTCGAACAGATCTGTAGGTTTTTTGAGGGTAATTCCAAAATATCTGTTTTTGCAAGGAATTTCTCACTCTACGAAGAAATTTGTTGCCATGCTTCTGGCAGTATACTCAGACCGGAAATAATTATGCGATTATCGGAAATGTCATATTTCATGTGTACTTATTATTTATTCATGATTATTTAATAGTTAATTGTTATTATTGCCGCGTCTCATCGGAGTTGCAGAGAATTTTGTCAATGAAAATTGCAAATTTTGGAGAAAAATGAATGACAATTGACTATTCTAATTTAATAATTCCATAAAAATGACCAGAACTTCAGAATGGACAATTCAAAAACATTGGACATTTTTATATTTTCTTGTAGCTCAAATATTGCCAGTGAAAATTTAAATTTCATAATTTTTTTCTTTTAAAAATTTTGACTCTATCGACTAGTTTTGAAAATGGTTACGAAATAAACAGCACGGAATTATTCTACTGCGTCTCTATTCGAAAGTTTACCTGTCGAATGTCATTCTTTATTTTCTCATCACAATGATGACGACAAATATATCTCATGAATATTAGAAGAGGTCAACAATTTTTTGTTCTTCCCATTGACGTTACTTTTTGTATAACCTTTGCGAGATAGCTACTTTAAAATATGGTAGAACGGGGAAGACTAGGGTTTAATTTTTTTAAGTATTGAGAGCTAGAAGAACATGATTATTTACTTAATACCATTACATTGACAGATAGATTTTGCAATTTAGAGTCTGAAGTCTAACATTAAAAGTCAAAATGTCTCAAAGGCCTCAACTAGTGACTTAAAAAATGTTAAACTAAGATTTTCAACTCTAAAAGTTTAGTTTTCGAAAATATCAATTCAAGAATTCTTACAGCTCAATGCACCATTTCCAAAAAAAATCAATCTGAATACCTCGGGTCTTCCCTTGCAATCGTAACCCTCAACTTGAAATTCGTTTTTCACTCCCACTTACCTCATTAACAATGCTCGATGGACTGGTAGAGACAGTAACTACAACAGGTTTCATCGTCTTAAACTCCACATAACTCCTGAGTGTCTGCGGTCTATCAACCGTATAGCTCTCAATCTCTCCATCGGGCTTCAAGGTATCGCTGAGATGAATCAAATGTTCAATGATTCCGGAGTTATAAATAATCATGCTTATCCAGACAACCATCCAGACCATGAAGGCCCTCTGAAAGATCCTCGTCCTCGCCCAGAAATGCACAAGCCTCAGCCGCTTTGGTATCTTCACCAAAGTCTGAGTGTTCTGAGTAGTAGGAGCAATGACATTAGTCGGTCCAGTCATTCCGTTGAGCCTGGGATGAGACTTTGATCTGAAGAAATTTGGTTTCTTATTGGGAACAGTCGTCGTAAATTGCTTTCTCATAGCAGCAATGTGAGTAAATTGAAATCGTGAATTATCACTGGAGAGTTCCATTCTTCGAATGTCCATGGCGAGGATCGTCGAGAACAAGACCATTTGTAGGAAGAAATCATTGAGAAGACCGACAATAGCAAAAATCGAGAACTCTTGAATTGCTGGGACAAAAGTGAACAGTCCTATTGTTAAAATCGTCACCTCTGTCAGTAAATTTTTCGTGATTGACCATCCCTCCTTCGAGAGACCCTGAGCAACTCGAATTTTTACGTCCAGATGGGGTGGAGTGCTCACGACACTTTTTGTGAGGACCAGAACGTTCTCCAGGCCCACTATCACCACTAAATAGGGGAAGATCTCTTTGCCACTTAGGCTCAGAGTCAGACCGAAGAAGAAACAGACACCAACTGTCATCGATAGAGATGATATCACAGTGACTGTTGCACTAAAGGCAACTCCAATTTTGGATTTTATCAGCTCGATCTTTCTTACCGAGAAGTAGACATACACGAAGAGGGCGAAAAACGTCATCATGAGGGGGAAGAAGTCGTTGTAGTTGAATTCACCTGGATAGAAGATGTGGAGGGCCTCGTCTGGCTGCTGGGGTGGCTCTGTCTTCTCGGGCTGATGGAGGGAGTAGTACGTTGTCAATCTCGTTTTTAATCCCTCGATAAATCTAGAGAAAGTTGAAATTTTAATACATTTGTTGGTCTCGGAGATAATTTTGGAAATAATGTGAGCAGGTTTCATCAAGTTTTTTCAGTACCAGAATTGGTTTTCGAAGAAATGGTGACGTTTTTTATTCAACTTCCGCTGCATGTCAAAAAAAGGACAGGCGAGGAACCTCAGAAAAGGAACATTTTTTAATAATATTTATTTATTAACTGACAGTTAAAATTATGGAATTTCATACGATTAATTTTGGCAAAGGTCGTGTAAAAAAATTTGAGAAATTACTGAGTAATGAAGTGATTGTCAAGTTTCTAAAATTTCATCTCGACAAAAAATTGAAATCATATTAGAACAAATTAATTTCTCAAACAAAAGTGATGAATCAATACGTAAATTCATGGAGGAAAATAAAAAAAATCAATTAAATCCTGCGCCTTATGTGTCTTTTAAGATTATTTTCTTTTCATTGCGGGTTTTCGAGACGATTTCACATTATTTCATTGTTGATTTATTCCTCGAACCATACATATTTGCCCGATGAGTTGTCATTCTCATATTTACCTAGGATCGTATTCTTTGAGAAATATCGTAACTGCGTATTGGAGTATTCTCTGCCTCACACGCACAGGATAACGTTTGACACCGGTTTCTTTAAGATTCATACCGAACAGCATCTCAGCTATGCTTATTTTCCCCTTCTGCAGATTCTGGTATGAGAATATTGTGCCAATTACGTCATTGTCCTGATTGAATAGCTCGATGCTCTGTTGCCAGAGATTTGCCGGCGACAGGATTAAACAGTTGTACTCCGGAAGTATCTCGGGCTTTTTTGCATTGGCATTTCGCTTCTTTACCGCCTCTATGTGTAAACATACTTGACCAAGAGTTTTCAACCTTTAATTGAAAATAACACGAGATTAGTTGAATTTTTTACATTTAAATTGTTTTTAAAATCTTGTAATTCGTGAAAGCATTTTCAAAGAATCACCTATGAATTTTGTTAAAGACAATTTCGTGCATAATTTTAAAAAATCGTTTAAACATGATTCGTTCAATCACTCAATTTTTCATCATTATCCATCATGTCAGTAATGATTAATGATGGAAAAAATTCCAAGGCTTGTTTCTTTGATAATTATGTTAATTACAAAAAATATTTTCTTACATTTCTTCTTACAGTGAATAATTACATTTTTGAAAATTTTATTTGGAATTGCCAGTCACATTTCCAAAATAAGTGATAAAATGTATAAAATCAAATTAGAAAGAGCAAAAAAAACGTAATTCTTACGTTTCTTCATCCTGATAATTCTGTATAATCTCCAAAAGATTGAAAACCTCGTAGAGAGGTCCTCGAAAGGCATCTGACAAGGCAAGGTCGTTGGTCCATGGTACAACTGCAGTCCTCAAAACGACTTGCTGAACATAAAGGGACGAACTCTCCGTACCATTGGAAACAAAAATTGTTTGATTTATCACTGTCCTTGGGGTATTGCCAGGCATAGGCAAATTCACAAGTGGATAACTGAGAATGAAAAACCAATTACACATGCATAAATTCATAAATTCTCCATCTTACGTATGCCGACGTTTCACGATGCATTAGCCATCTGAGTTCAACTCACCAACATAGCAAAATGATTGTAATTGCCAGTGAAAGAGCTGCAATTGGATGTGACGAGCAGAAAAGGCCGTGGGCATAATACACCCCTGCCACTCTATCTGGCAGGCTTCGGGACATTTCACCTCAAGGCTACCTCGTTAACATTGCTCGTTTCATTCAGAATTCGCTGGTATACATGAACTAAAAATATGTTTTAATAAATTTTTCATGGAATTCGCTTACACATGATTAAATCCTATAACATTTCCTATAAAAGATTCTGTAGAAAACTCTACCACTTTTTGCACACTGAGAGAAATACGAGCAAGGTCTTAAATAACTTTTGTTCAAGTCAGCAAAATTGTTAATTGAACAATTCCAAAAAAGTAATTGTTTGCTTCGAATTTCTAAATCAAACGTGAATAATTGCTCTGGCTGATCAAGATAAAAGCATGTCTCGTAGAGGAACGTTTATAAAGGCATATATTGTCCCTAATTTACAAAATTGCTATCATATAATTATCATTCCACTTGAGAATTAATTTCTTGACCAAGATTATTGGACAGTTGTAATGACAAACTATCGTCTCTTTTTCTCAATGGAGTATTGCAATAAGACATGTTGCTTTTGGTGTATTCTTTCCTTGTTTATAACATTTTTTTAATATAATTGTCGATAATTATTTTCTGAGTAAGACCTATTGGTTGACTACGATTTCTTTCAGGATTTTACAAGGGCTCTTCTATGAAGTTTGAGGTAAAAAGTGTGAGAAAAAATCCGACGAAGGGAATCCGATAGGATCTTTTCAAGTTATTTAATTGTTCATTGACTTTTTGTCGTAATACTGCAGTGGTAGTCGATTAGATTCATCCACATTAAATTGGTATTTCTTGACGAGAATTGATAAAATAAGATGCAATGTAGTATTAGTGTTTACTCTTGAAAATGGGGATTGTGAAAAAGTGCTGCTCATCTTATGTACTATTTTTACTTTATAATTCGTCATCTTTGTCCGTGTTATTAACATGAGGAACGCGATTTAACGCATCGAGAATTGTGTTAAGAATATCAATGAGGAAATTATCGGGATTTTCTTTTACAGATTTTTTAGATGACTTTACTTGTATATTGATTGGTCATTCTACTGCGGTAGTTTTTGTTGATACAATGCATCGAAATAAAGCACTTATCCCCTGATGAAAATTGATAAAATGATGGAAAATCAATTTATCACTTTTTCCTATAACGCAAATTCAATGTTGATTAAACCAGTACAATTGGTTTTTCAAATTATATTTTTTTCTGTGCCACAAAACTCTTTGTACAAAATTGGGATTCTCCATTTGCTTTTGAAGTGTTAATGCAAAGATTTGCATCTGCCAAGTAGCCGAAAAATTCTCTTCCTGCACATTTCGTGTGAACTTCTCAATCCTATTATTTTCCATTCCATTACGATGCCTGATATTCAAACGCCTCTTTCGTCTAATTGATTATCTCAACTTTATCAACTGACATTTACTCATTCAGAAATTCAAAAACCGAAAATTCAAAGAACTCCACATGGAGATTGCTCCTCAGATATCTCCAAAGCGGGAGATATGCCCGAAGGGTCAGAGGTAGATTTGTCTAGTCAAAAGAATTATCTGAAAAAAAAGACTTCCGATATTTTTCGTTATAAGTCGTCATTACCTACATAATTCAACAATTGATTATTATCTATCGTTGCTATCCTCTCAAAAATCCAACATTACTTTTTAAATATTTTGGAAAAATCTCCAACTCAGCAAAAAGTCTCAAAATACTTTTTCTATTACCCATGAAATTCCCAACTAAAAAACGTCCTAGATGTCATTATCAACTGTAATTTTTCTATTCACAATTCCAGTGCCAACTATTGAATAAATTAGCATGAAGCTTAATTTTTAAATATCTTTGACATTAGTCAACTTAGAGTTGAAAAAAATGTAGAGACTTTTCTTGTAGAAAAATATGCAAGCTACAAAGTGATCTCGATCCTATTTCTCATTAATTGCCGTGTCACCTTTAACAAAATATAATTCTATGATAAACTATGTTCCCACATAATCTCCTGAAAGGCTACAAATGCATTGTCTTCTAATTCTTAAAAATCCTCAGAAGAATCGAATCTACAGAAAAATTTGAAATAATCTTTTTTGCAGTGTATAAAATTCTCCACAAAAACCCTATTTCCCAATTGCTTCCTAGTCCTCCACATCTCCAAAAAAACCTCAGCAACCCCCCCGCACCACAAAAAAAGACAATTAAAAACTTAAGAAAACAAGATACCGTCTATCATGACCAATTCTCCTCCCCCAATTAAAAAGAAAACATAAGAAGAACCAAGATGACCCTTAAACGTTTTACGAACAAAATTAGCGACAAGGCCACGGCAGCTCTTACTAATAAAATCACAATCGCACATGCCGTTGAATCAATTGATAATCCCCGAGACCCTCTCCACTCCTCTCATCACCAATGTTTTTCCATAACCCCTCACAATGCCGCATCCCAATGACTAAACAAATCCCAAAAAACTGCTTTCCTAAATCCCAACTCCTAAATAAGCGAGATGACGCAATGTGTTTGTTTAATGCACTCCAAATGTCTCAGACTTTGTGATAAACAACTAATTAAATTAATAAATAATCAATGAGGCGAGGCTCAAAGACGAAAAAAAAAGATGAATCAATCACTGCCGTTGAAATTACGTCGTAATAAACTCAATAACATCATCAAATGTAATTTTAAGGTTATGTTTATTACGTATACATTACCCTTGCCGTAAATACCGCGCTTTCAAACGCAATTTAATCTCCCAAAAGTATCACGTTTTATCACTATCAAGTGATCCAAACACTTCGGAAATAATGGCCCACGTGCACACAAAACATGCGGCAATATTTTCTTCTTTTTCCTCCCACTTCACTTATTGAATATCCATCAGTAAAACACGAGTGTTTATACGTTCACTCGGGTTATATCACTGCACCAAAGGAAAGAGAAAAAACATTGGGAATGTGATTTATTGGTGGGCTTTTTCGTTCGCCACTCGATGCACTAGATCCCAAGGTTTTATTCGGTATTTTAATCAAGCCAGGGAGACACTCTTACGCACGACTCCACGAGTGCACTGGCCGGTTTTCAATTTAACTCGAATACACGTACGTTTGGCTGCGGCACTAGCACAGATGAAGATATAACTCGAGTGTGAGGTTTTTTTTTAATGCTGATTTTCCTCTGGTTTATTTTGCGACGAGCCTCCACTCGTCGACCAATCGTCAGGTGGTCTTCGTGTTTTTTTTTTGCGGGTAGGGAGTGGGTGGGAGTTGGTACACGCGATGCAAAGGAGCACTTCCTCATCGACGGTTCTTTTTCATTTCTCAGCCGAGGTGAGAGGTAGAAATTCATGATAGTTTTTTTTTAGAGTTTTTTTTGGGAGGTTTTTGTGGGTCTGCGGTTTACTGAGGGAGGAAGGGGGCCTGGTTTAGGGTTCTGGGCCTGATGGCGTAGGAGTGAAGCCGGGCGTAGTGGCGGTGAAACGTACGCTATTGCATCGTACAATAATCATATTTTCTGACGAATCTAATAATCTAATCCGGTCTGAAGAAGTATAATCCGATGTGTCAGGAAATAATGATTATATTTTGATTACTGGACTTCCAAAACGTTATTTTACCGATTGGAGCGAAATTAGAAACGTGATTTATGGAGTTTAATAATGTAATATTCTAAGTATTACTGAATACTATAAGAGCATGTTCTGTATCTAGTTCTGTATGTACTATAAGTTCTGTAATACTATAAGAGTATGTTCTGTATATTTCGTAACAAGTGAAAAAAAAATGGTTTTTGGTGAGTGGCGGTTTATATCACGAGCCGAAGGCGAGTGATATAATTCCACGAGTCAAAAATCATTTTTTACCTATATCTGCCCAAAAAGTTCACTTTTCGGCACCGGTTTTCATGCGTAAAGTTGTGCTTTTCCGCACTCCGCACAGAAAAAAACCACTTTGCCCTCAAAACTCCCCTCAAACAAAGGGGGAATGTTGGCAGGTATTGCAAAAAATTAGGTGTCCAACACGTGCGTATCGCCTTTTTCGCCTCGTGTGACCGCCTAGCACTCGTGCGAAAAAGTGCTACTTTACGCACTAGTTGCACAATAAACTATTTTCACGAGTTCGGAACATAATTTTTCATCACGCTGTGTCGGAAAAGTAGCTTTTCATCGCGCTGTGCCGGAAAAGTAACTTTTCAGTCACTCTCCGCTTTGCGTCGAGTGACTAAAAAGTGCTTTTTCGACACATTGAGATGAAAAATATTTTTCATCACGCTGTG
>JAPYZM010001201.1:0-28941 GCA_030522845.1 Psyttalia concolor
CTCTCGTATAATGTAATCTTTCAAACTCGCGACCCCCTTAATCGAATTATCCGTAACTCAGAAGTATCGTTAACACAATCCATCGTATCTCTGGATGGCCCCGAGTTCATCGCCTTCAATTGGACAATAATTACCCAAATTTATCGGTTCTCAGCGCGTAAAATAGCACTTGAAGTATCTCATTTGTATCCATCGTTTAGCACACTCATTCCATTCACGAACGCACAATTTACTTTGTCGAGTACAATTGGATACCGTGTTACAACTCCTGGTGAATCGTCACGTCGCCCTGTGTACGCTTCCCCAGTTGTTTCGATAACGAGAGTATAAAGTGTTACTGCCGCCATGCAAAACCTATAACTGGAAAGGGCCCTCCCTTTAAAGCTTCAAGGCTTGATAAGAATCTTTTGTATTACGCGTTAACCTTTTACAGCATCAACATCTTCAGGGGGTATTGAAATAGCAACGAGAGAAACTCCTATAAAAGGTATTGGAGAAGTGAATTTTTATAGGAAATTCTCGTCAATTTATTCAGCCCAGCTTCCGAGGATGCTTGTCCTTGATTGACGAATGATTGATTTCACGAGGGACTCTTGTGCGTGAGGTATTTACAGGTCAGTGGGTATATTCCGAGGGAAATCGCTGGGCCGTTGTGTATTGACCTGTAAAACCTTTCATTTGGGATATGTATCAGACCTATTTGGCGGCCGGAATACCTCTGACTGAGTCCTGAGGGCCTTGGCTTTAAAGAGGCAGATTTCGCTTTGAGATATATATATTTTAGGACAGCTGGTAGCCATATCCAACCACCTCCAAATAATCTCCGCAATAAAACGTAATTTTTTTTATTCAACTCCAGAATACTTTTACCTCATTTTTTATCGATACCCGGCGAGAAAAATTTGGGAACGGAAATACCGATGAGTTTTTCTTATTTCTGAACGCCTCGGATTTTGACTCCATTTATTATTTGACGCCAGAATTAGTTTCGGAAAAAATAATAATTTAATAATTCACAAGTTCCTCCTAATCACAGATTCATATATTTAAAAATTTCCAGTTAACTTAAACTTAAAATGTAGATTAATTGGTTTTACCTAAAAACAGGTGATTATTTTTTATTTTATTAAAAACAACTTTCAGATTTTGCCCTTTAACAAGGACAAAGATATCCCAAATTAGGGATTTTTAGGTAAGACGTTGGATTGAAGCCTGCTTTTAAAAAAATGGCCTTTTCAAAAATTCGAGCGGCGTTTAAAATCAATTCATATAAATATTATATTTGTCCTTCGATTTTTCTTAAATTTACCAAAACCGTAAATAGTGTGCAACTGCTGAGCTACTTAAAATGAGGTCAGATAAGTCATAAAATTTTTCAAGGCGTGAACATTGCCTTCACGAGAGAGCCTCCTCGCAAGAACCGACAACAATAAATTTTGAAATTCTGATTTAATGGTTTGCATTATTTTTTTGCAGGTGTGATATGTATATTCCGTTGACTCAAGATGTAGCACACGTGTAGTACAGTAGTGCATATCCTGCACCCATAAAATTCCATGAGCTAGAATCCACCTCAAGCACAACGCTCACGAAATATTATAAAGCACTTAATGTTTCCGGCCCTCCGAGGGTTGAATACATTATGGCTGTAAACGCTACTTGCGCAGAACAAAAAAGATGGTTTTCCTCGAGGGGGGAAAAAACTTAAGTCGGTGGCTGCAGTCTGGCTGTGAATCCATATTCAAGTTGTTTTTTCAAAGATGTGAGAGAGAGCATTATATTGGGGATTCTTAAGTTTATTACTTCTTCTTTGTTGAGTGAGTACTCGAGATTGAATGAGCCAGGATGTACAGGTGTCTTTATTATGATGAGGGTTAGTACAATGTGGAGCTGTTGCGCGTTATTTCTTTGTAACATTTTGCAATAATTCAGCGATCAGAGTCTGGGTTCAAATGAGAATCCTTCCGTTCTATTTTTTTGAGATAATAATGAGGAATGCCTTCAAGAAACTTCAAGGTCTCTAATTTATGGAGAGGTTATATCCCAGCTAATAATATTGTGAGCATTCCATTTCGCTCCCCGACTTATTTCCCGCGTCAAAATTCCCACGAATAAAAAACCGCGACAAATTTCCCACAATAAAAGTAGCATCGGTGAAGGTAATCATAAGACAAAATTTCCACAAAATTTATGGAGGAAAGGAGCATATTATTATACTTAAAGCAAAGCCGATCATTGATTAATCACAATTTATGACAATACAAATGTCAAATACCCTACAAATCAACTACCGCAATCGCACTTTCAACGCAAATTATTACATTCCACATTCTTTTTAGCGCTGGGAGATAATATAGAGACAAATAAATTTAATTTGATCCGATATTATTACTTATCGATTAACACGAATAACAATAATAATAAATAACTCCATAATTAATTAATTACCATTATAATTAACCAACGAACACACTGGCTCAAGGGAGACAGGTGGTGAATGTCGTCATCATCTCTCTCAAATTCGCTAATAATAATCTAGATTCGACATATCGCTCGGGTTTTCGTCATTTTAAATTGTTGGCACAAATTTGCAAAATCATTTTCAGGAAGCTATTGAGGGAGATATTATTGTAAGGAAATTATTGTATAGCAATCATAAAACATATTTCGAGGTAAAAAAATTAAAATCTATTTTTTTAACTTCCTCTGGAAAACCTGCATTCAAGGACGAGCTGTTAACAAACATAGTTTTTTTTCTTTTTTTGTGGAAAATTTGTTTTTCCAATTCAAATTAGAGATCAAGGAATATTAGCCGACAACTGTTAATTCCGAAGTAGCGCCTGATGAGACAGCACGTCGTCCAATTTATCGTTTCCTCATAGCTTAGAAAATACGATATAAGGAACATATTTTGGACCATTAACGAGCGTTTTTCTCCTCGACTCATAGAGCGGCATTCACCACTGAGTTACTAGTCATGTAAGCACATCATGTCTTCACCAAAGCATGCATTAAAGTTACATTTGAAGCCTCCGGGTATCTGGTGTGCCTCTCATGCATCCGCACGAGCGCGTTTGTATATCGCATGCTACCAAACATCCCGACAATGTCCTCGGTGCGTAATATGCACGACTTCCAGCCTGTGAGTATATAAGGGCATATGATCTCCAAGACAGCTCTCGTGCACACTTGCATATCTCCACTACCTTTGTAGACTACACCAGGTGGATTACAGGCAATTAGTTAGCCTGGGGCATGTGACTCTCCAGAGACGCGTGGTTTTCTCACAGGCATTCTTTCCTGGCTTACCGTGGGGCTGTTGATCGAGCCAAGAACTTTGGGAAAACGTCAATTTTCAAAGTTTTTCGTGTAAACTTGAGTCTTGCGTGTTTGCCGGCCTTATCGCGTGTTTTCAGAGGGAATTGTGATTTATCTTGGAATTTTTATGATCAACATTTACCTTTGATTTGGGTGGCTCCTGGTGACTCCGGGGACAACGAACTTTTGAGGGTTCTGTTTGTTGGGTATTGACGTTTCGAGGCGATTCAATTGTGGTAGAAGACAAAGTAAATGAAAGTAGATATTGAAGATAGGTAGAATCTTAATTTGTGAGGTGAGATAATTTTTTTAGAAGCATTCCCAAACTCTCAAATTGAAATTTGTGATTATTTTCTTTGGAGGCTTTGGTCTATGGGATCTAAATTTAAGCCTCAGAAAAATACTGTCAGTGTCATTAATCCCAAAATTTTGTTTATCGGTAGTGTTTCCGTTAAAAACTTCAAGAGAATTAAATTTCCTTAAAGAATTCTTTTAAAGAATTTTCGGAAGAAAAAATAGACTATTTAGAGAAATAAATATATCATCAGTTTGTGACGAGAGTTTGTTACGAAGGGCACCGAGAATGGCTGCAATGCACAGGGAATATCGTCATTTGATAAACAAAATAGTCTTAGTATTCTAAAAGATTAAATTTTTCTTATTTTTCCCCCTAAATTTCGGCTAAAAATGATTTGAATTGTTTTTTTTTTCGATTTTCCTTTCCTTCTTTTTCTGTTTTCATTTTTATTTCGTGGAGTATAATTTCCGAGATTTAAAACACTTTGAAATTATGTTTTGATTTTCTCTGGATTTTTTAAACTCAAAATACGGAACAGATGCGATTATCAAATAAAAACGGGCTTAAACGTTTTTGCGATCAATACGCATCATGCAAAGGCGAGTGTCCGAATATTCGCCCGAGGTAACTTGAGGGAAGAGTTCGGTGAAGATCCCTCTCACATGCACTTGAGTGAGCTCGATGATTACTCCCATTTATGCGGATGGGCTCGCGGCCACCCTTCTTTTTTTTACTCCTTATTCTGGCACACTCGAGTCAGCCTCACTCACTGCCTCGCGGACATGGTTTTTTCCCCATTTTTTTTCACCAATGTCGGGACAAAAAGTCCTGCAGATGCACTAGCCAAGAGCACTTGGCGCTTTTCTTCGTCTTTCATATTCTTTGTGTAACCACCATCAGTACATTCAAAAATATAATCCACGTCACTCGAGGGCTTTCTTCCCTGAATCTTATTGTATACATTTCGCGATAGTTTTTGTGGGAATCGCAAATGATGATTCACTTTTGGGTTGTTAAATAGCAAATTGGCATAGCAGGGTGATTTATTTTTTGCGCCCAGTGTTGTTGTCAGGATTTTAATACTGCAGAGAGAGTTTGTTTTCATCAGAGAAAAAATAGCCGTTAGGTTGGGCGAAAACTATCCAGGAAATGGGAACAATGCGCGGAGATAACTCCAAAAGCGAATCTATACTAGATTTGGAAAAATTCGAAGATGTTCAAGTTTTTATTTCCGAGTGGAAGCATTGCAATCGTTCGATTTTCACACTTTCTAATTTTGGTCAAAACCGATGGAGAATGGTCTGAAACGTAAAAATACGAACGTTGGGGATCATGTCCGTATGGTGAACATTTAATCGGAAATCTCATAATTAATATCTTTGTTTCCACGCTCATTTCCATAGACGTCAATATATGAACTTGAAATTGGTTACGAAGATCGCCTTCTTGTATAACACTAATTTCTTTCGAAGACGGGCTAAATCGGGTCATTCCTTTAGGAGATATGCGAAGAAATTTGATTTAACATAAACGAGCTGCCCAAAGTTAAAAAAATTCCCTGAATCTTAAATTTTTATTAAATTGAAAGCCTTCAATTAACTCAATTGCGATTCTTGAAAGTTATTTTAGGTTGTTGAATATCTCCAAGAACAATTCCCGTGAATGCGTTCGGAAGCCTATGAAATGGGTAGCAATGAAAAAAAAATGATTGACAGCCCGAAAGGAGTTTCAGCCAAGGTGACAACCTCTGCTGTTTCAGATGGTGTCGTGATTTACAGAGACGAAAAAAGTTGAAAGGTAAGCACTTAGATGGCTACTTACTGTAGAATAAACAAAGAAGACATTAAATTTACATCGCGGGGCCTAATGGAATCCAGGTAGTTCCATAATTCATTTAGATAGATCCATTTTCTGTCAAATGGAGTAATTACCTCTATCAACGTTTAAACAACGAAAAATCCATAGAAATAACGAAAGAAAATGGAATCACTCAGGCTCATGAAACTTGAAGAGACAAATTCCTCCCTCCGAGCCCATGAACTCAATTGCCAATCTCCCTCCTTCCCTCAATCGAAGTGCTCAAACAATCCCCATTAAACCTTCAAAGTTTGCACAGTCGAATTAACAACTTCCGAAGTCCTTGATTTGCCTCTCCATAGGAGATTCAAAAGTGATAAAAAAAAATAACGAATCGATCTAACCTCTCCAAGCCAAAGGTGAGAATCTTCTCCTCAACTCCCCAAGCGCATAACGATGACTTATTTGACTAGCTTCACTCCCGACGACAAGGTTAAAACGCCCCGTGAAAAAGTGCACAGGAGCTTTTTTTCCAAGTCCATCCCTCCGCTCATTCTACCACCGTGAGCTAAGTGCGGAACTCTGTTTGAGAATTTATATCCTCGCTACCGTATCTCACCTGGAAGTATTTAAAATCTTCCGGGTGTGCCCACTGAACTTTTCACTCGCTGAGGAGGATTTGATTTCCCAAGTGACTTCCGTAAATTGCTTTTTTTTTTACCCATCGCTATTTTACTTAGAAAGCTCACGGCTGAGCATTGGGAAGAATTGTTTTGAAATTGTGAGAACTGTTTTAATTCTGTTGAATGTGGTCAGCGAAGAATAGTTGAAGAATTTTCTAAAAATTTTTTCCCAATTTTTGTTACCCCTCAATTGCACTGAAATCTCGGAGAATTTCGTGGAAGAATAAATGAAAATTATAAATTGCGTGGAATAATTGAATCTCAATTTTTATTTCCCGAAGATTTTGGTGCAAAATTGTGGCTTTTCAATTACGATAATCGCCGGAGTTTTAGTTGAACTGTAATATACTGAAAATTCACGGAAATGGAAGTTCCGATAATCTTGGGCAAAAAATGTTGAAATTCTTTATAATCCAAAGTAAGAGGTTCTTTCGGGCTGAATCCAGCCATCGCTTTCTACTTGAATCAAATAGCTCATTACTCGCAATTAATCGAGCGGGTAATATTATTGTTATTATATTGAGGTGATTGACGAAGTAAAATTGCCGGATTTTCATTAATTTTCATAGGTCATGTGAAGTGGGAATGTCAATTTTCATTGATTTTTCCCTAAAATTTTGAAAATTTAATAACCCAAAATCATTCATATTCCAGTTTCAAAAATCCTAAAAGTATAGTGGAAATTCCGGTGGAACATTGTTCACAATACACAGCAAAGCCGAAGTTACGTTCAATAAAAATTTATATTTCGTCGCATGAAAAATCTTTTGGTGTCGAACAACAATTTCAGTCAGATATCGATCATTACGAGCAGAAAAAAACCACTACAACTATGCTGGACCCGCTATGCAATATCGGAATGCGATATATAAATGTAAATGAGTGGTGCTTTCGCGGTATGTGCAATTAAGAAGTTATGAAATTCTTCACTGTCGAGAACATCCTCACCTTCGTCGCTATCGCACTGCGACGTATAAGGCCCGTGGGGGCAAGTATTCGAATCGATGATTTATGACCTGAATGGAGAGTGAAGGGGGGGAGGGGGCAAGTGCATGATTGGTTTACACTGCGAAGGCCATCAGAGATCAATTCGCTTTTTTTTTCATCAATCGAGCAAGCGGTTTCAAAAATGCAATAAACTGCGTAGAAATTCCTTAAGAGGGAGTTTCCCCTCTAGTTTCAACCACGAGGAGTTCTACATAGAAAATTCAGGCAATTTTGTTTTCAATTTCTTCGTTATGTCAATAAAAAATACATAGAAGGAATACTCAGAAAAATTAATTCTCACAACAATAATTAGGGAATAATTTAGAGATAAAAAAAAGTGGCAAATAGGGAGTATTGAGCGATATTAAGTTTTTCAATTATATTAATTTTCGAAAATATCGGGAGAGGGAACCTCAAAATAAAAGATATCAGATATTCAGAGGTATTTCGATTTTTTTGCGCCTGGGGCCTTCCGATTTCAACGATATCGGCTGGCTGACCACATTTTCAGCGATATCTCAAAAACTATCAACCCTATCGTCTCGGGGTTTGTTCCAGCCGAAAGCGGAGCTCATTTGCCATCGATATAGGGTATTACCAATTTTTTAACCTGATTTATCGACCCGTTTTTACAGTTTTTCTAAAAATTTTAAAAGTGCCAAAAAAAGGGGCGAAAAACTCATTTGAGAAACTTGCGAATACCCTATATCGGTGGGAAATAAGCTCAGCTTACAAATGGGAGAAATCTTGCGGCGATGGGATCAATAGTTTTCGAGATATCGCCGAAAATGTGGTCAGCCAGCCGATATCGCTGAAATCGGAAGGCCTTAGGGGTCCAAAAATCAAAAGTCCAAAAAATCACTAAAAATGAAATCTGAGAGGCTATATCGATCGGATATTTCCTCAGCTTTCCAAGACCATTCGAGTTTTGGAGCTATGTCCGATATTTTTCAAGATATCGGCAGCTTTGTGCCAAAAACTCCAAAAACGGCCCTAAAAGTCCTTAAACAGCTAAGTCGCTAGTTTTTGCGTTCAGTTAGTTTTTTCATCATAACTCCACAACTAATCGACCCAGACTCGGGGTCAACGGTATCGAACACCTGACCCCTAAATGCAAAGGAATAGACTGTCAGAAGAGCCGAAGACATTTTTTTTATCACATAATTTTGATGCTTGAAAAAAATTGAATTATTTAGTTCAGATTGTCTATTTTTATAGCTAATTCGATTTTTCATCACTGGGAAGTATGAAACACGCTTGTGGGAAATACGAGGCTATTTGTAGGAAAGATTATAAATTCAAGAAATTACCCCTCATTTTTTTCATTTAAGTCGATCTATCACATCGAAATAATTATGCAATTATCCCGTAATGAGTGATTCTACGATGAATCATTGGAAGACACGTTCAATGAGAAATTTTTTCACTTCCAAAACAGGTTTACAAATGGTGTTCACTGGAGACACTTGGCCCCGGGATGAGTGGATAATAGCGGAGAGTTTACGTTCGGCAAGAAGCGTTTTACCCCACCGCTAAATTTACAGTGGGGAAATTGACTTACGTCATCAAGAATGGTAAACTTATCTCGTCCTCATGGTTGACCTGGTCTCTGCAAGTTCCTCACCCGCTCTGTGTGGACATTGAATGCATTACGGATCATTTCTCACTTTGCTTGAGTGATTTCCGAATCTCATATTCAGTCGTCTCAGCTGTTAAAGCGGAGAGCGCCATCCTCGTAAATTGATTTCAGATTTTATTGATTTACGGAGGGAAGTCTTTTATAAAAATAATTTTGCGGTGATTAATTGGCGAATTATTTATCGTTTGAGTATTGATTTTCAAGTTTATTTAATTTTATATTGAATAGGGAGGAATATTTATAACATACAATTTTTTCATCTTGAGAAATTATTAACGTTTCACAGAAATAAAAATTATTCTTTTGTCTCCATTCCAAAAAGTCGAATTTGTTATTTTGAAAAATCTTAGTGTAAGACTATCGGCAGTTTCAATTCAAGACGTAGATTTCGTTTAATTGTTGGCCTGGATAGAATTATAAATTTTCAATAATTTTTTACTCGCAAAATTTTCGCGGAAAATCTCTACGATTAATCAAAACTTCCTCATCAAATGTTTCGTGTCGCTTAAATTTCGTTTAGCCAATCCATTGATAAATTATCTTCAACGATTAATTCACAATTAATCACGTCAACCGCTGCCAAACGATTGCCCCAATTCAAATTCAAATTAACAAGATTTACCGTCGTAATGGACCACTTCATCTCCCAGTGTTTTTACTCTATTCCCATACCCACCGAAACGAGTGAAAAGAAGTCGAGGGGCTGAAGCCCGCACGAGTGGCACGCTAATTCAAGAAGGATCATGCCACGACATTGCATAATGCCAGCTAATACGTATCCGGCGTTCCTGTAAATTGCCACCCGTGCAATTTTCCCCCGGCCTAGCCATTCAAACCCCACCGGCGCGTTTCGCGTGTAAAGCTACCGCTGTTCAAAAAAATCGTGCCGATACCTCGTAATGCACTCGCGGATGGTGACCGTTAGATATTAATTTTTGATTGCAATTTATAAATTTCAGACGTTTATATTCAATTGCTCAATTATTTCTATTTATCAGGATGATAGATCTACAATAAGATTACTAGATTCAAGTGTATTTAACCGTAATTTCCTTATAATAACAGCGAATTAACACTAATTACGCGTGGAATCATAATCAAAAACATTCTTTTCATTTTTTTGGCTTGCTTTTGTAATTTTTTTGTTGTTTTTTATAAATGATTCGTACAATGTTGCAGCTGAACTTATTGTAATGCATATTTTATATATGTCTGTTATTTGAAATTACTTGATTCATTAGAAATAATTGTGCAATGAAACGTCAAATGTTCCTTCCACTCAAAAGTTGAGAGTTACGAACCGAACTATACAGACTCACCACCTCTTCATCTTACATAGAATTGAACAATTGATATATTTCTAAAAGTAAAGACGCATACCCCAATTTAAATAACAAAGACCCTCCCAAGCATACTCCCAAAATTGATGTGCGCTATTAGTACAGCTTCCTCCATTATCTCCCTAATGATTGAACAAGTACAAAGGAATTCACGAAATTATCCAGCAGCCCGAGACATATACGAACATTTCCATTGTCTTGGGCGCAGCATATTCCTCAGCTACCTGGCAATCCTCACGTAAATTGTTTCATTAGAGAGGTCACGACAGACAATAAAGGCACCATCTCCAAATTTACAGCTACAGTTCAGCATTAATGACACACGCCCGGATCACAGTCTCACTGGAGCTTTGATGATTGAGATAGTGTGCTGCGTGGAGGCTGAAGTACCTGGACAATCTCCCCCTCAAGATATCTCAGATGGAATATTCAAACCGCCTCCTGGTACTTCACGAATGCCATGACATCTCCTCAACGTAAGTAATGAACACAAATTCATGTCTGATTAATACCCACCCGGCAAATTCATAAATAAACCGCTGAAATTCACGACGATATATTCTCAACATCATTTTACCCACTAATGCTGATGTTCATCTATGAATTTATCTGGCAAGACACGTCGCCGGAGTGTGATTGGAGGATTTCTCATATGCAACGTACGTTCCTAACCTCCCAACCTCGAGGAAATAGTCCCTGGGTCGCTGAGTATCTCTCAGTACTGGCTTTCCAACGATGGAATCTACTAATTGCTTTTCCACGCACGTCTCTGCATATGCATAAATCCCCTCGCATGAGGTAAGTGGATTTATCGCCGCGAATTCGACAAGATTCTGAGGTAGTGTTGGACATGAAGAGTGTTTTTGAAATTAAGGTGTATATCCAGAACACTCTAGCCAAAAGCTACAGCAATTTTCTCGACAGATTTATTTAAAAATTCATCAGGATATTTCTCGGCTGGGATTTTTTTTCTGTTGTGGATTGCCGTGTACTTATTGGCCACTGAGTAATCTGTAAATCTTCTTGGTTGTTAGGCTTCAATTGCTTTACGGAACAGTTAACGCACAGGAAAGACGGCATACATCTTTCATCATGTATTTGTCAATTATCATCATGAGTGGGGGAATATTATTATTTTTATATTGAGCAAAATTCATTCGAATAACTTCATTAAAATTTTTAGTGAGCTGAAAATTGCAGAAAATTATTGCCCTAATACATACAATATTTTATAGAATTCTCGGGCCATGTGAAACTAAAAATTGTATTTTCATTAAACATTTCAGAATTCAAATTATTCTAATAATAAAACTCCTGGGAACCTTATGTAAATAAGAAGCGTTTAAAATCACACAATTTTTTAAACAATTTAACAGCAATTTTCTAGTACTGTATCAACGCAAAATATGAAGACAATGGTTGCAAAATCCTACTTTGCGCGACTATCTCATACGCCATAACAGAATTTATTGATTCCAAACATAAAAGTTGTACATCTGAATATATTCGGTTATAGTATATTGTGCAACTAGTGCGTAAAGTTGCATTTTTTCGCACGAGTGCTAGGAGATCACACGGGGCGAAAAAGGCGATACGCACGTGTTGCACACCTAATTTTTTCCTATGACGAAAAATTAAAGCAACGTGAGCTTCAAATTAAAATGAAATCTCAATTATAGGTAATCTGAGTGAATTAATTGATTAAATTCTTTAAGAGTCTAATAGAGTCTAAGTAAAGTATTTCTCTCTGTGCACTGTTGATGAGATACTGTCAGTGGCAATGATACATGCGTACTAGCTCGTTCCAGGGGCCGCATAACCGTTATGCTGATGAATGCCATTTACGTGACGATTTCTGGTTAATTAAATCCTGTACTTCCTACTTATTACACGTGATTTTCATGCTTTATGAAGGGTTCTTTTTAATTAAATTCTTCACTACTGCTCATCATCTTATTTTTGATGAGAGTTTGGTCTTCTCGAGTGTTAACGGGGTGAAACGTTAAAGAAAATTTAGAAAATATCCTGGTGGATTTATATAAAAATTTGAGCCTGGTCGTTAGCTATTACCATTGAAATGGTCAATGCAAGAATCCCGTAAAAAAATTTAATACAATTATTTTTTCCGATACAACGTAATCTGAAGAAACAATTTGTATTGACTTTTCTCAACTCAAGCCTTCAAAATTATTACTATTGCATTTTTATTATTTTTTTTAATAAAACAATCAATAAATCGATGTCAAGGTAAATTTGAGCCCTTTCAAGCCTAACTTATAGAAAATTCATTAGATTTTTCAATAACATGTTTTAGTTTACAGGATTTTCAGATGAGGGGAAACTAAAAATTTCCCAAATTAGTCTAATCTTCAATGAAAATATTCAGGGAAAAATTACACAGAATTTTCCGGAGTATTACCAATTTCACTGCAATAATTGAAAATTTCTTTCAAAATTAGCCAGGAAGTATTCTTTATTGAAATATCATCAGTAAGGGTTATCCCCAACCACCTGAGGTATTTTTCTCCCAACCAACACGTAAAGCTCAATTTTACGAACTCCCCTGATCCTCAATTTGTCTTTCTGACGAATTGCATTCGCTACTTTAATTTTTTTATTTTTCTTACTAGCGCTGTAATTTGTTTCAGGAAGAGGATTTAACCACTGCGACGTATGTCTCGGCATTTTTCGAGGGGGGGAAAGGAAAAATACGAAACAAATCATCGTAGTTGCTGACACTGGCTGTAAGCACCGGCTATATTGTCCTATATCTCTCGGAAAAAATAAAAGATGAAAGTACGGCGGAGGAGGTGAGCGGAAGGCGGTAGCATAAGAAATGAAGAATAAAAAAGTGAGAGGGGAAATAAAGAAGAGGAGCGATGGGGAGGGAGAGGGAGAGCAAAAAAAAGAAGAATTGAAATCGTCGAGTGAGTGACGACGTCGCAGTGACTGTCGTTGTACGGGTTGTATGCCAGCGGTGGAAGGGAAAAAAGTAGCGAATACGTCACTGAAATGCTGCCTTGATGCTCACAAAACGCCGGAAATATATAAACAGACGTGCGCCCGCAATACTTCTGGGAACTGCCGTTCTTTAGCATAAATAGCACATATACTTCAACGTTCAGCAGATTGGCGAGAGGGTGAGTGGTGGTTTTCTTCGCCACTTTCACAGTTTATACTTCTACTACTGGATTATTTATTCTGCAATAATACTTTGGGGAAAATAAATCACGTACATTGGTGATTGCAGGGTTATTTACAATTTACATTCCATCAGTAAATTAAGAACTACTGTCGAAAAAAGGCACGAGCGAAATGAAAATTATTAAAAGTTGTTACGTAAACTTTTACAACTATTGTGAATGAATTTTTGCGGCGTAAGAGGTTATTTTCAGCTTTCAAATGCGAAATATTTCAGAGCAATAATTTTCAGGAATGTCAAAGTGGATTATTTGAACGATTAAACATTTTGGTTTGTACTCTTGCGTTCCTACTGTTGGCTGGTAGAAAGTGATTGTCTCTATTGTAGTAATAATAACAATTGTGATGGCAAAAATTACGTATGCAATATTCATCAAATGCTTAATCTCATTTTTCATTCCTACCAAGATCGATTGCTTTTTGTATTCGCAATTCTTCCAATTCTGTTAATAATAATATACGTACATTTTTTTAAATATTACCGTTGAAGAGAGCGATACGTCTGCTCACGTAATACCCTATAAATCATCGTGAATATCCGAGTGAAATATTACATTCAAGAGTTTATCACCTGAAATTCCCCAGACTGCAGAACAGAAAATAAAGGCAGCAATTGACACAACAAGAATCGAGTAATACCGTTAAAACATACATTTGCATAAATTGTTATAACTTGTGTTCCCTCGAGTATCCAAAAGGATGCATTGAATCTCCGTACATTCACCGTAATACGTATATATAATACGCGAACGGTACAACTGTACTCCCGAGAACGACCACTGTGCCTCGCCAAAGTACATGTTTCAATATTTGGGCGCAGAAGTTACTCGACCATTTGCCTACCAAATGTGCACTGGAATAACAGCGTCATCGTGCGCAAATGCACTACAAACATGTATTTAGAATACACACTTGTGCGATTTGCGCAGCGCACTTGTCGCCGACGATTTCGCCAAGTTTTCACCCACTCAGACAGACTCTAAACCGCTGTACTAGAATGGAATTGGACTCAGCCAAAATGCATCCAGGAGGTGGTGGGTATGGCTTTGAATGAGAAACATGGAGGCGAAAACGATCGCTCTGGGGATAGCCACCCGAGAAACTCAACACCACTGCCGCCAACATTTTCAACTTGGCTATTTCCGGAAATTCATGAACACGTTTTCCTGGGATGTAGTGCTTGGTGAATCATTCGGGACTTGGTGAGATATACTTGAGAGTGACTTCATGATTTTGTGAGGATGCCTGGGGCATGCTTGAGAATTCTTCTTAGGAGATGTGATAAAGGATGAGCGAAGAGATCTTAAATGCATGGAGAAAAAATTGAAAAATTACTGAGTAGTCTGAGTTAGGCGTAACCTTAGAGTGAAGAATTCTAGAAGTCGCAGGGGCTTTGAAAAAATTACAGAAGCCATTTTCCATGTTGCGAATAATTCGGAAGTCGTTCTAGATTTTTCTCCCCGTTTTTTTCGGATAAATTTGCAATATAAATTGGCAAAGAAAGATTAGAATTGAAGACTACTCAGATATTGCAGTTTGTACGAAATAAAAATCGTGTAAATTTCCCCAAATTGCCGACACATCAAATTCATTAAAGTCAAATAAAGCCTTCCACTCTCCAATTAATTTCGTTCAAGCAATCCTAATTTAATTTAATATTGACTAACCCCTTCATTTCCACTGAATGGTAATAATTTAATTACCCCTAATCATAATATTGATGGTAGCGAAACCTATTAAATGAGGTTTTGAGCGATCCTGTAGTCGCAATCTCCCCTTGGGACTTGCGCCAATATACAGTACGTGGTGGAATATTTTATAATAACGCACGGTCAATAATCGCCCTCGCCAACCCGGAAGATTGAGGCTGCGTGCGGTCAGTTACAAGAGAAGTGAAAGGTCACTGGCATCCATCGTCCAGCTGACCCTGAGCGAAAAAGTGCCACACTGCACCACGTGAAATTAATGCGTAAACATTATTATACCGCCTATCTGGTAATTTCATGGCGTCATCGCTGCTGAGGAGTAATTAACATCATTCCCTACACGGAGAGGAATTTTTCGTAAAAATTACGGAACTCACAGTTCGCTTGTTGATTACGGAAATCAATGGGAAAATTTCAGCGACGGTATCGTAATTTTTCATGCGATTCAGTTAAAAATTATAGAACTCTCTTCCATTTATCCACTATATTTCACTTCCGAATTACGGGAAAGATACCTTACTTTTATTGACTGGTTCTCTCCGTGTGGTTCATGTCTGCGTGCTTGTTGAGTCCTGTTTGTTTCTCAAATCTGAAAATACTAAACAATAAAAAGGAGTGAGTAGTCCGCAAATCAAAAAGCAAACAACATCCCACAAAAAAAAACGAGAGCCACCGAAAAAATAGGAATTCAGGCAGATTTTTCGGTTCGATTCAAATCGAATGTATGACCTGGTTCAAATCAGTTTCCGTCAAATGGAACTCGGTTTGAGTTAAGTGAAAATATCGGCTTGACTCAGACCGATCTCCCGGCTTGCGTCTCTCCGAATTCTACTTGACTCCCATCGATTCGCTGGTTCAATGCAGAATGATTTTTCTTGCCCGAAGTTAACTATTATTTTAAAGATGAAAATAAACGGAAATCTAATGGAAACAAATAAAACCCAGACGAAAAAAACCATTATTGATAACCCAAGATACAGAAAATAAAAAACTGAACGTTTAAAGACTAAAAATATAAACAATTAAAATAAAATTAACCAACCGACGGCAGTGGCCGTGTGGTTAGAGTGCTAGACTGGTATGCCAATGATCCGGGTTCGCTTGGGAAGGGTAAATACCTAAAAACCCGAGAGGGTAGACGTGAGGACAGAGAAAAAAAATATTAACCAACCTCCGATACAAATAATTCTTGAATAGCAAGAATGAATAAACTAAAAGAAATTCAAAATTGCTATTTGAAGAATTTTGGGGAAAGTTAAAAAAAAATATTGCTGTGGGAAAAAAGAACAGCATAAAAAATCAGTTAAAATAATTTTGATATAGTGCATTTTGCATCAGGGCTTTTTAAAGTTTACTAAAAAAAAATCATATATTAAAAGTTGAAAGGGCGCCTGAAGCACGTCTGGTTAACGGAACCTTCACGTACCTTTTTACCAGCCGGCGTCAACAAGTGCAATCTCATCTGAGTATCCGAGCGTCAACGGTATATCCACACCAATGGTGTACAGGGTCGTGTGAAATTAATCTGCAGTATATCGTTGTAAGCATCGTCCACGAGTACCGCTATGTCCCGCCAACTTGTTGGATAAATAATCAACATGCAGTGAAAGAATATTTAATAAAAATTGGCGAGTGGAGGGAAAAATGCGAACGGAGCAGAGAGTGGAATGGTAAGTGGAGGGATCGATAGACACCGACGACCCTCTGAACTTACAGAGTGTATAGTGCCATTCGGTAGACAGTCAGGTGGCCGATGTGCACCTTTCATGGACAGAACTTCTATTCATCCAATAGTTCCAGGTCTAGAATGCCATGACCGGGAGTTTCCTCTGGGGCGATAGCTTGTAACTGTGTGTGGCGTATCGTCCGCCGCAATGTACCAAACCCCTTTTACCCGATATCGAATTCAATATCATTTGGTACAGGGAGTTAATCAAAACTTTCCCATTTTTACGAAGAGTCTAGAGGCAAAAGCGCCAATTTTTCCCCCCCATTACAATGATTAATAATTCCCGGAAAGATTGCTGAGTATTCCAATGTTTCAGGAAGTTTCGAAATTTAGTTTATAACTATTTCAAAAATGGTATGAAATTACTGAAGTTATGGAGTTAATTTTCAATTTTTCTGAACTTGGATTTTATTCAAAAGCAAATCCTTGATGAAATCATGTGTCCAATTTAGCAAATTAAGACTGACAGAATTCTCAAGGTAATTATTAATATTCAACATCGACTGAAAATATGAATAGTTGTAAACTCTGAATTTATTTTGTGGTTATTCGATGGAAATGGTGATAATGAAAAGGTTTCATATTCAATATTCAACTTTCTAGTGGTATTTTAGCAGAAAGAGGTCGACGAGAATACTCTAAATTAGACTTTCGTGAATTACTACCCTTTTAATTATAGACTGAAGAAATTATTTCCGCGCTATTTGATTATTTTTTTCTTCTTAGTGTAAATAAAAGTTGGATCATAAAATCGTGAATAAGTATCCACCTGCATCGACGGCGATTTATTCCAGTAGAGGGTTGTTACTCCATCACTTATTCATTAACTTCCCCATGAAGTTGTTCGGCATGACACGGGCTGTAAAAAGTAGAATGTTAAAGCAAAACTTGGGGGAAACTTGTACCCTATTCAGTTTCTACCTTGTTGTCTCCGATTATTAAGTGAAACTAACGGACAAGTGGTGATACAGCATAAAGATATAGCCATCCAGTGAACTCCGTATACATAACCTTCTGAATACATTTTGGGATGCGATACCAACGGGGAGGGGGGAGTATAACTAAACAAACGTACGAGCTGAGGATCGGGTTCCAAGTGCCTAAGTATTTGCACAGGTAGTTGCGCAGAATTGTAGCATGCGACGAGCATGTGTTGGCAAATATGTTTGTGTTGTAGGGTGTACGTTAGATAACGCAGATATATATGGTATGTACCGTCTCTTCGGCAACAGCCCTTACCTACGAAAATTTCGGTGACAGTTGAGACTCGACATTTCCGACGTGATAACAATCTCACGTAATTATATTAACATTAAGCATTGAACTATAAACGAAGTGGAGTAGACTTTGCGTCTTACAATTTCGTTTAAATTGAGCGTAACAAATGAATAAATAAATAAATTGTTTTATCTCTTCCGGAATCTACTGCACGGAGAAAAAAATTCAAGAAAAATTACGGAACAAGTCAGGTAATCTAGGAGTGAAGTTGAAATTTCATAGAAAGTGCCCAATTTCCGCGTAAATTCTACGTTCTGTTCCGTAAAAATTACTCATCCGTCCGACACGTCAAGGTCAGCCGTCTGGGGGAGATTTTCAGGAACGCTTATTCTCCTTAATTCGTACAAAAATTCCTGAAAAGGATCTTGGCTCGCGCCTTACGTGACTTGTTTCGTAATTTTTCTTGAATATTTTTCTCCGTGTGAGAACATGATTTTTCCTGACGGAAAACGTTAATTTGATTCACTCAATTCCCCTGTTATTTTCATTCTCTAATCATGCCCTTTAATTTCACCTTCGTGGACAAAAAATACTTTTCCATGCTCTAAATAACATCAACAATTCGTGCTCAACATTTTTCTGGTAATTTTTCATCTCAATGAAGTTGCTGATGGTCGCCCCACATGTGCAAGCCATGTTTAATCATAGACCCAATACGTTCCAATCATCAAGTAGTGAAGGAGGTAATCGGGTCGATGTAGAGTCAGCATTAATTCCAGAACCGATCCATCTTTTTCCGACACTTCGCATCCACGAGGCATATCCATTATAGTCGCACGTTAACAATGTATTTCCGACCGGCACGTGGCTCGGCACAATTTTCGCTTCTCGTGTCTGGCCGTGGCGTCTTCAATTATCGCTACACGCAATGTGAGCCTCTTCCTCGTGGTTTACATTCAGTGCATGGAAGATAATCGGGTTCAAACGAATATATTTTTTCTTCTGTGGTACACGTAGAAATTATCACTTGAAATATTAACGTTATTTTATGGGTAATTTCATAAATGATGCATCCGGTTTTCGAGCCATTGACCGCGCGCAATTAATTTTGATCTTGGATGATTTTTCTTATCGTTTCTCGAAAATCTGGTGCAATTCTTAATTCATGCAATCAGAGAGAATTGCCTCGTACTTGCAAATAATTAATCATATCTTGAATCTCTTCATGTCGTTTTATAGCTATTGATAGTCTACGATTAACCCGTCACTGGTCGCGCCAGCTTTCTAGTAATGCTTACGCGCGCGATGAGAGAAACTCTCACGGCTACGCGCGCATTCGATGAGACGATATTTGATCGTACTTACGTCTTAAATTTGGAACTCATTATATTTATCTATTATTTCCAGTGTGTATACAAAAATTGAGAACAGATCTCCACTTGTTCCCACCCCACCGGCCCACCGCCGTTCAGCTCTTCGGCCTTTATCGGCCGCGATCGAGCTCACCCGAAGCGCCTTCCTCGCCAACTGCCTTTAGGCGCGCAGTGAGAGAATCTCTCACATTTTGTGATGGAGCTTGGTAAATTAAAAAAAAAAATTAATTACAAATGTTAGGCCATTCGAACCGGTTTCAGAGGTAAGAGGGATAGAGTTACTAGGGGTATAGAAGAATTTTCGCCGAAAAATATCGAGTTTTCGGTCAAGTGTTCTATACCCTGCAAAAAAGTGCGAGAGAAAATCTCATAGCGCCACCGCTGACGGGTTAAAGCTTCTAACTATCTGATATTACAATGAATCAAAAGACTTGAGTGAACGAATTTTTCATAATTTGCATCGAGTCACGTTGATTAATTCTCAACCAATAACAGTATTAATTAAGGTAATTACCTTATACCTTATGTGAAACGATTTCCATCAATTCAGTTTATTTAGTTCAGCTTGCTCTGTTAATGAAAGCCATTGGGCAATACTTCCGAAGTCTAGATCGGATAACTGAAATGCTAGATTTATCGTTTTGCACTCAATCCACCACGTGCCATCAGTCTGAAAATACCAGCACCATAAGAATATTAAACTGCCTCATCTTGTCCCCAATATTCACTTCGACAACTACTCCGCCCCTTTGTTCTTAATTAGCATGCTTCCCGCGGCTCATCGCAAAGCCTCTCGCATAATCGGTAATTGCGTAAACAACACGACGACAGAGAGGGAGAGAGTGCCACTCTACATGTAGGTTCATCATGCACGTTGATTGTCAAAGGGGTTAATTATCCGTAATACAATACGTGTCATTATAACGTTGGCCTGTATGTCGTTTGCTTGCACCGATATACTAACCGAGATGAACTCTCCGTGTACGTTGTCGATCAACATACTCAACTTAGGGGACGAGTGGATTTTAATCTGTGAAGGACCGGGAATTAATGTCAATATATCTTGCTATTGTAATAGGGCATGATCCTACATGCTATAAATTTTCAAACAAGCTTGTCCGAGCTTATTGCTACGATCAACTTCGACGAAACACGCTTACAGAGGTTGCAGAGAGGGAGTTCGATGCACGGCAGGAATTACATTGAAAAAATATTTCTGAACAATTAATTAACGAGAATTTTGGCGACACCAGTTTTGGAACATTACGCCACGATGTAATTTTTTTTAATAGTGATTGAAATTACATTTTCATCACGCTGTGTCGGAAAAGTACTTTTCAGTCACTCGATGCGAAGCGGAGATGTAATTTTTTTTTATTATTGATTGAAATTATATTTTAGTAACTCGTGAAACAAGTGGTTTTTGACTCGTGGGATTATCTCACTCGCCTTCGGCTCGTGATATAAACCTCCCACTCGCCAAAAACCATTTTTTTTCACTTGTTACGAAATAGCTGAGAAAACTTCAATTAAACTTGCCTCAGTTGAGTTATCGGAAAACGCATTATTTGTATAAAAACATTTGAATCCGATCACTGATTATTGAAAATTGGAATAGTTGTCAAATATGACGATTTTCGATAGTCGTATTCAATTTAAAATGGAATTTAAATTTTAAACGCTGATCCAGGTGTAAATAATACATCGGCGACAAAGTTAAAATAACTATGAAGCGTGAATTGAGACTCCTGTTACCATGTTACCATAGTATCTCCCCCTGTAGTCATGATATATGTCACTATTTAATTCCTTCTCCGTGCAGATTATTACTTGAATGCATGATCCCTAAATGCTACCGCAATTAGCATAACTGCGATACGCATCTTGGTCGGTTTATTTTATCGTTTTTGAGATCGTTGACTCGGTTTTTGCAACATGGGAAGAAACGCTTCGAGGCTTTGATGAGGTTATTACGAGGGATTTCCATAATGTACGTAGGTGAGTGCCGCAGTGGCCACATGTTGGATAGATCCATTAACGAATATTAGCCCCTCAAGTATGGCGCCTGTTTATTGCTAAGTACGATGTGGGGGTAAATGCCGAGGGATTCAGATAACTTCCGATGAGTGAACACTTGCGGAGTACATGTAATTGACCGTGGGGGATTTTTCGCTGGACGGGGATTGGCTCGATTTTGTGATGCTTTGGATTTTCGGAGCGGATGTGAATACCACCATTAGAGCAGCAGAGGCCTCCGATCGAATCTTAAGTAGAGGCTCCGGATCGTTTCTGCATTAAACATCTATTAGGGACGTAGAGAAACACTAAATGACTGCAATAAAATTCAGGTTTTAGTGACCATTTTCTTTTAGTTACTTTTTGAAGCGAAACTTCTCCTGGCCCGGTAGAGCAAGCCGAAAACGCTGCGCGGCCGATGTCACGAATTTGTGAAACGATTGGAGGGGAATGGGTTCAGTTGGCGGCGGTCAGTCAGAAGCTTGTGGTGGGGAGCTCCTCAGAGTCGTCCGACGGTGGAAAGGAGGTGGAAGGGCGGATTCCCATAAAACCTGTGAAATACTGGGAAACGATGCGTCGCCTCGTGAGTGAATGTGCAATTGCGGCTTGAGTGGGGACAATTTTTCGTCCTTTTTTCTGGACTTGTTCTGTGAAAAAGTGCAGCACTGTTCCGTAATTTTTACGGAATATTCTTTTGACTCCCAGATTACGGAAATGACACGTAATTTTTATGGAATTTTTCTCTCCGTGTAGTATCTCAGTCATTTACGTAAAGTTTACGCCAAAAAAAATGTACTGGCGGTCAGTACCAAATGTTCTATTAGTCATTTCAATTCAAAACTGGGGATGTTTCACTTCCGCCACGTGAAGTTTTCTACGCATCCTCCTTTTTTTTAATTCGCCATGAGAAATGTGGCCTAATTCTGTCGTCTTATTTCCACAATTGTCGGTATTATAATTAGAATATGCAGGTGCTGTCTCCACTTTCACCCAATATTTCATTAACCTATTTATGAAGGATCCCGGAGTGTTCGGAGGCGGCAATGCAGGCGTGTATGCAGGCATTACAGGTCATCAATAGGGAGTCTTATGCCGTACGAAGATAACCGGAATGGCGTGGCGTTCGGTCGCAGAGATAAAATTAATACGGCTATCAAACGTAATGTAATTAAAATGTAAATGGCAGCATGAATCGTAGGGATGCTACGATGGGTCACGGATGGTCTCTCGAATCCTCTGCCGAATGTATTTGCGCATACCACGTGGTCTATATTTCTACCTATTGATTATTGAACGTGAAATTCGTATTCAGGTGGCTCTCGACCAAATATTGATGAGTCAAGTTTGATCCTGTGACAATTTGCCACTTTGAATTCATCATTTGGTGTGAAAAATTGATTAGACGATTTGGCGACAAGTTTGACGACTGAATCTGTCAATTTTCCAAATTGAAATGACTTTTCCCATGACTCTCAAATAGCATTTTTTGCCACAGAATGGAAAATGTTATTTTGATCGTAGTTCAGTAAAACCGTTGAAAACTTTTCGTAATTAAAATTTTTTTTTATCGATCGATCAAATGACTGTCGTATGAGAAGTCGTCAATAATCCAACAACCTTTGCGCACTCCCAATTGCCATGATTGAATTATCTACTTTCCAACTCGATTACCCAGATACACCAAGTTTATTTCATCTTTATAAAAGTCCCTCCACGAAAAGTAGATATTTCGACCGTTAGCCCGCTGAAAAAGTTTCTCTATATTTTCATTCGAATTGAAACGAAAAAATTCAGGTAAGGGATGAGCTGAAAGTAAAGTTCTCTTTTAAAACCAATTAAGCCAATATAAACTTTCAATTCTGGGTAGTCGTTCACCAACTCTTGGTCCCCCTCCTCGATGTGGATCTAGTGGAGCTGAGTCCAGAGGGAGTGGAACGAGACTGAAAAATACAAAGGGATGAGCAGAGGAGGGTCAGCGCAGCTCCGATGTATTTAATTCTTCAGGAGAAAAATTCAAGCGGAATAATTAAGCCAACGCTTCCAACAATTTACCGAGTTTGCGTTCATTTTGTTGTTGGTAGAGGCGTTAGTCTTCGTCTTCATCAACTTTCGTGGGGGCGAGGTAGGTTTTCTGTTATATTGATAATACAAACTTGGTTATTGATATACTGGGGAATAAATGAGTGAATTTCACGGCAATAATTTATCGAGATTCATATCGGAGGCAAAACAATAGCATAAATATTCCATGTATCTAACGAAACTGCGTCATTTAAGTCCATTGGATGAGGAAATTAGTTTTAATTTTTTTACCATAATTATTTTATTTTGTTTTGGGGGAAATTCAATTGCATAATTAATTCGATCTACATCACTTTTTTTTTCTTAAGATCAATTTAACCGTAATTCATTTTTCTTCTTATTCTCTCTCGATAATTACGATTATCAGTGCAGTTCTATCAATTACCTTAAAAAATCTCTGAAAAATCCCAGTTCTTAAAATTTCCTTCTATACCGACATTTCGAACTCTTTAACATTTCGTCATCAGGGCAATTTATTTTCCTCTAATTCAATACAAAATATATACAGGGGTTCCCAAAACCTGAGTAACTTTTCGATCAGACGCACTTTCTTCAACTAATTCGGGGTTGAACTTGGGCGAATCAGGAGTGCGGAATAAGCGGTCGCGCGACGCTGAGTGAAATGTGAGAGTGTCGGTGATATCCTTACCAAACGACATTACTCTCCTGCCGCGGCAGAGAGAGGAGACTGTCGACCCCATTCTTATGGTGTGAGCGGCGGGTTAGAAGAAGGGGAGGAAAAAAACTCTCAGTTGCCCGCCCGCCACCTAACAATTAATTCCTCATCCGTCATTTAATGTTGAGGGATGAAACCAAGGCTGTTCGATAGAGAAGTAAAGGCCCCATCGATTGAGACCCATTTCATCCCTTCATCTGGCTTTGAAAAAAATAGGAACCGACGATTAAATCGGTCACAATCGATCGGGAATTAAATTCGAAGGATCGAATGTTTATCGATGTTCATCGATGGGGAATTTAGTTCTCTATCGGCCGGCCGTTTCATCCCTTAATTTTTATTGGGGGCGGTGAAATTAATGTTGAAGTGATGGCGGACGATTTGATATTTAAAAGCCCCGATTATTTTTAATGTCAGATGAAGGGATGAAATGGGTCTCAACCGCCGGGAAATTCAATTCTCTATCGAACGATCTTAGTTTCATCCCTCAATATTTGTTGGGGGAGGCGGAATTAATATTTAAATGGCGAGCGGCCCGCCGCAGGAGCGTAACGCTGTATAGGTGGGACACTGCCAACACTCACATTCCACTCACCGTCGTACGACTGGTTATCCCGCGTTCCTGATTCGCCCAACTACCATCCCAAATAAATTGAAGAGGGTGGGTCTGATCGACAAGTTGCTCAGGACTTTTCGATTCAGAATTCCACCCGCCCCTCTCCCTCCCCTCACTTCAGGCTGAAGTTTAGACGTGGGGTTTTGGAACATCCTGTATATTATTTTTCACCCTTACATCCTTCCCTTCTGAAGTTGGTTTTCTAATTTGGTTAAAGAATCTGGCAACTTTGATTCGATTTCTAATCAACTAATAAATTGACTTTTGACCACAACATATCTCTAAATTTCTTGTTTGATTTTATGTTATAAAAAGAAGCGAAAAATGAAGTAGTTTTTGGTTATTTCATTCTGAAACTTTAAAAACTGTTTTATTATTTTTTTTAATACTGTCTCATTCTAGGGAATTCCTCTCAGAAGATAGCTTCCTTTCTGAAGGAATTCATTTTGTGATATTACTTTTTTTTCTCCCAATGGGGCATCAATTCAATAAGCTCGAACTTCATATTTCGAAACTTCTCGACATTGGGCGGTCACTTCGTATAGGAGTGATGTTTCTCTCTCCCTTTGGCAGCATTCGCAAAACTCATTTACATCGCTCACGCCTCGAGGGTCTCTCAATCTTTGGGTGAGACGCGGAGCAACTGGAGTTACAAATCGCTTTGGTCGTCGGTGTAGGCAGGTACTAGTGGTTAGCCGCATGTTACAGTATCACAGAATTGTTATAAGGAGGAAGAACCGAAAGAGAATAGAGGGGGATAAATCCCCGGGCTGGTGGGAGTGGGGGACAGGTGGAGAATCCGCACGAAATGCGAACGAGTCCGAACGTTGTTAAGATGGCGTCAGATTGATGTTCCCATTAATTAGACGCTATCTTAACTGGGGTTGGGCTATGGCGATCGACCATATTCTCACCCCTGAGAGGTGGTGGAATGCATTGTTTGGGGTTTTATAGGGAGAAGCTGATGATTACCTTAGGGGAGAGAATTATTTGACTAACTGGGAGTGGGTTAAACCAATTTTGGGTGAGTTTTCATGAAAATTTGTAAAATTTCATTTACAATGGACTACCGACAATTTTTTTAATATCACTTCAGATTTTTCTTATTACCGTTAAGCATCACTGAAACTCCAAAGAATTTTAGCATTTAAAATTTTAATTTTTTTGAGAAACATGAAGGCAGACGAAAAATTCGATATTAATTGTAATTTTTAATGTGTAGTTCATAGTGAAAATGTGCGCGAAATATGGGAAAAAGAGGTATAAAAGTGCTCCCCGAGAGTTAATGGAAGAAGTCCTAGCAGAAAAATTCAAGAAATTGCAGAGGAATTTGAAAAACCTGAAAAAATGCGTCTTTCTTCAAAATCAAATAAGTTATTACTTTATTTCATTTCTAATGATGTCCGCTGTTTGATTCTGGCGACTATTACCAGTTCTCATACAGAGCTTTTGGTTTCAGCTCCAGTTGATGAATGGCTTCTGGTTTGATGTTGAGCAATAGGCACAAAGTCGTCAAACTAATTAAAAAATTAGGTCAAGATCTGAAAGAAAAGTTCCAAATTCATACAATCCAAAAAACTTAAGATTCCCGGCTCCGCCTCGACCATTCGGACAGTTCTCCTTAGGCGAGAACGGAGGCAGGCCAATGGCAACCCGAAATTTTAAAAAGCATTGGACCAATCGAGCCGAAGAAACCCCTAGCAATCCTCAAAATCCATTATCCACTCAAATTCATATGAAGCCGAAATAGTCCAGTTAAGATTAACATTTCGAATCGGGTTCCGGTATATTCAAATAAATTGACTAATGTAGAATTCCATTTAATAGTTCGCTAACTTTGAACTTTACATTTACATGCATTTACATCTCCCCATAAAATTACAATATTATTTTCTACAAATTTGAAGAGTAATTTTTTAGGAGCATACACGGAGAGAAAAATTCAACAAAAATTACGTGTCAATTCCGTAATCGGCGAGTCAAAATAATATTCCGTAAAAATTACGGAACAGACACGGAACTGACACGTAATTTTTATTGAATTTTTCTCTCCGTGTACAAATCTCAACCAAATCTTTACCAACACGAAAAAATCTCCAATTATAATTGTTCTTAATTGATTTTTAAAATTCAGTTGACGCGCATCTCGATATTAACACCCTTGTAATCGATTAAACTCCGAAAATCGCAATCATACTCGATCAGTTAGCGTCAGAGAGTCATGCTTTACTCATGTCGACGTTTTCAGATTTAATTGCACCCATATATTTCCAGTGCCCCCGGTAATACGCGATTAACCGGGACGTTTAACCCTTGGAAACATGGAGAGGGTGGAGAGGGAGAGAGAGAGAGAGAGAGAGAGAGTGCAGGAAGAGGAAGCCTTATTGCGTCCGTGACTCACGCTACCTGCGTGATGTATACCTATATGAAGTAGTTTCGGCGAAAAATGAATAGAGATCGGTTTATTCCTGCAAATTTGAAGGCACAGTTACCACCAGTGGAGTTACTCATGTCGTAGTTTAATTGGATTTCACCATTGAAAGGAGAACGACAAATATTTGGAGGATCGAGGGTGACTAATGAATTTATAATATCATGACATTATTAAATGTTCTAATGCCATCTGAATTTAATTGATTACTGAATTTCCGGGAAATAGCTAACAGACTAATATTGGCGGGACAGATTAATTACAGTTTTCTATATTGATGCTGTTTATAATTTATGGAGTTATTTATGGGAGAGGTATTGACGTGAATAGTCCCAGTGGCGCGTCGATTTCAGGTCAATATTGAATTAAACCAGTCTGACGTCACTTAGGAATAGCTGAACTGCCAAAATTTGGAGTTTCCCAAATTTTCGAAATTCATAAAGTCCAAATGTTGTGCAAGTATATGGGGAAAACCATCCATATAATTTATCCAATTAATTCCTATCTACCAATGACTAATTATGACATTTAGTAGACTTGATTTTTAATAAATAATTTTTGCAGAATTATTGAACGAAGTTACTGTAATAATTTCCCTCCAAAATAACCAAAATCGCCGAAAACGGATTCCATTCAAAAAATTTTGCGATGAAGATATAAGAAAATACTACCCAATTGGGAATTAAACCCAATTAAAAAATACGCAATATTTTTAATTTGTTGCTACTAAATATTGGGTAAAGGTCCAGGTTTCCCACATGCCATTGATTTATCTGAAAATCATTTTCATTAATTCGTTTCACAAATTTGCGCTAATATATACCACTAACTCAAGAACATGTTTCCCCAAATGGTAATTTTCAATCTTCGATCGGACAACATATTTCTCCCTGACTATTACCGATTTAAAAGACTGTAATCAGGAAAACCAGTGAGCCTAATATTACATCCAATGAAACAAACGTTTTCAGTCAATGCAATTGTAAAAATTCTCAAAGACTTTAATGCCCCGCCGGTACCTCATTTGCTGCCAAGTACGGGGGAGGGAGAGGGAAGGGCAAGGTGCCCCATTTCGTAAACTCGTAAATCCAGTAATAAGACCGCATTTTCGCTTTGTAGTTTCCCCACCCTCGGCAGTTGCAATGTACGCCGGCAAATGCCTTCTACCGTCTCGTTAGACACCTACACAATTACCCCAGTATTTCTCTCCGTGTTGCTAACTCGAAGTCCTTCAGCTATACCATCCATTACTATTCATGTTTACGATGTGCACTTGTCGACACTTTGCACCTTACAGAACGTAAACCTGAGATGGTGTAAAAATAACAGAAAGACTGTATAAAAACAGATGTGAGAGGGTGGGATGGGGGAAAGGAGAGGAGGAATACAATAAACACTGTGTAACGTGGAAAATTTTTTTACCCCCTCGGTAACAAATTTTCAGAGAGTGCCATCCTGGGATAATACAACACTGGTGTACACTGACCAAATGGTGAACAAGAGGTGGGGCACAAAAAACTGGTGGATAAAAAAAAAATAACAATGAAATGTGAAACGTTAAAAAGCATTTGGTGGCGCTTTTCGTATGTTTACCAATGTTTGCTGTGGTATTTTTTCTTACTGGCGTGCGGGTGCACACTTTAATTTCGCCTCTCATGTTACTAATGAGAAACAAGTTCTGTTTTGTTTATGATCGTCGGAATGTTTTACGGGTGTACAGCCACTGATAAATTATTTTTTAAGTGATCTTGGGGAATTCGAAAGTGTTATTAAATGCTTTTTCGTCCTGACTTCATTGAAGCGGGCAAGGCTGGGTGAATTTGAATAATTA
>JAPYZM010001202.1:0-28957 GCA_030522845.1 Psyttalia concolor
GTAGTGATAAATAAAAAAAAAAGAAGAAGAGAGGAGAGGATAGATTGAGGAGAGGAAATTTATCTGGATCTTGGGAGACAACAGGAGGATTTTTTTTTTCTTCTTCTTTTGATGAAGTGACGGAATCATTTGAGCACTATCAGACCACATATCTTGTCATCTATTGTCGAGGGTTTTTTTTTCGGGGAGGAGAATGGAGAAATGAAGGAATGGTGTTGGGCGTACTCGGGGAAATAAATCTCATTCGGATATTTCATTTCAACTCATAGTGGCTGCAATTTCACTCGCTACTTTGAATTTTTTTTTTTTCATTCCGAAAAATTTTTCATTAATTCGCATTTAGCTCGGCTTGTGTGGTCGCGGTAGACGGGAAATGCGTGAGACAATACGAAATGAGATATTGATTTTAGGAGATGGGAGAGGTGTCTCGACGGGAGTGGGTGTAGTAAATAATTGCACGGATTATAGCAATAATTTTAACCGCTCGGGGGAATATTGCCGTGTCGGTTGTCTAGACGTGTGCATAAATTTGTTTAAAGATAGTGAATTTTATTATGCAATTGGATAGATTTTACTAAGAAAATCCTCTCCACGGGGAAAATGGATTAAAAACTGTTGATTTTTAAACGAAAACATTAAAAATATTATAACGAGACATTGCAATATCTATTTTGTATTGCCTCAACATTAAATCCGGCCTCAATCGAATTAATCTCGTAGTGATCTCGAATGACAAGCGGACTTATTCAAGAATCATTGAAGACTAGAATAAACGTTGAATAGACCTTTCTATTTTATTTATTTTTCGTCGAACGCCAGAGGTGTCAACAAGCCAGTTGACGCTCCCGGGCTTCATGGAGACCGATCGCGTGACGGGATTTTCGATGGAAGTGGAAAGCAACCAGTTGACCCAGAGATATTTTTCCGACCGCAGAATTATTAAACGTGACGTTGAATTGTCAAAGTCTCCTGTAACTCGGGGGATAATGGCACGAACAGTGACACTGGGTAAAGCCGCACGCGGTGCTGCGGGGGAGGGGTATAATCTACATAGTATGATAACAAGTACAGAATAATAGTCGATTGATTTGCCATTGGGGCTAGTCGCTCCAGACGTCATATGTAATTGATATACGACACTAGTACCACACCCGTTGTACTCCGCTAATGGTTTTTACTCGGATAAATAGCATGACAATATTGATGACATAATATTGAACATTAGGCCAATAGAATTGAGATGATATATTCCGAATAGAGGGGGAAGGGGGAAAACAGGGGGAGATCAAACAGCGGTGGTGATGGGAAGCGCCAATAGAGAATTTCAATTGAGAATTCTTCATTCACTTTTTTTTTTCAATTTTTCTTTCAATCGAAGGTTTCAATGATGGATATTTGCATCAGGTGGAGAGATAAATTTTTTTCTACTCGAGTAATACATTCTTTTCAGGAATTGATTAGTATATTTTTGCCAACTCACGACTCAATTACACTGATTGCATTCGACAGGTGAAAACTACACAGTCGTTAAAAATTTTTCAACTCCGCAGCGGGAAATTCTTCACCTGACTCCAACAGGTTTTACATTTATAAATGAAAACTTCTTGAAAGGAGGAATTTTAGTTCTCAAACAAAAGAAACTATTAAATTCTTATACAGTTTGCAACTGAGTTTTTTTTCCTTCTTGGGAGATTCTCGAGAAAAGTTCAGGCTGAATAATACAAAAGAGTAGAGAAATATTTCTAGAGTTGCGCGAAAGAGAGAGAAGAGAGGGGGGAAAAAATGAAGAAATTGACGGTTTCTTTCCATTTCCGAACAATTTCCGGGGTGATTTCGATCGTTGCTGAGAATTTTTTTATTTCCGACGTAACTTCCACTTCTGAGGTGACGCAGTTCTTCACTGCTACGTGGGCAGGATCCACTCCCCAAAGTATTCCATTTCATGTGAATGGAGGAAAGAAAAACACATGAACAAGAATTGAAGAAATAGTTGGCAAGTGGTGAGTCAAGGCTTCAGAGGATCATTTTACAATATCACAGAGAGAAATTGAATGTGAAAGTAAAGTCAAGTGGAGAATTTGTGCATTCCAACGCTCAGTCAGACAAAAAAATAAACAGAATGTAAAAACAAAAAATTGATGATTGTAGAATCTCATTGAAATGTCTCTTCTCATATTAAATCACGTCAATTAAATTCAGTGAAAGAGTGAACTTTCATCGAACAAAAAAAAGGACATATTGGGGCGTTTGGTTACGTCAATCAAACGAATCGATCAGTCAATTTGACGGAATTAAATATACAGTTCAGGGAGCACAAAATATCACATCAAATGCTGCAGCTCGTGAATATTTTCGTCAATATGATATCCCTGAGGGAGATCTCCACTCTCTCGTGAATGGAGGCAACTTTTCCCATGTATCGGAATTGCTGTTTAGAGTCCATAGGAGAATTGATAAAATGGGACGATTATTTGAAAATTGAAATGATACACGAAATATCAACCTAAATTCATAATTTTTCCGGTTGAATTATTGCGACTGGGGTTATTGTGCGTAGATAATATTAAAATGCGCGATTGAGTCATTTGAAAAGGCCAAGATCTCTAATTTCCATAAATTCATTCGAAAAATTACCCATTACGATGAGAATGATTTCCCTCGAATTTCCTATTTCTGCCTGTGTACATTTTCCATCTTATCTCTGGAGATAATCCCATTAAACTTTAAACCGAGAAGTGAGAGAGGGCGAGAAGGGGAGAGGGAGAGGGGGAGAGAGGGAGAGTGAAAGCCGTGGAGGCGTAGGCGGGAAGGGGGGGGAAACCATGAAAAATTACGAGCAGGGTAAGTTCAAAGTTTGGTAGGTATATTGGAGCTCCACAACAAATGCTTTCACATTGGAAAGCTCCCCCGGGGGCCTCTCTCTGGATACCATCGTAGATAATTAACACGATTCGAAAGAGGTCTTGAGTGGGAAAACTCATTTCTTCCCACCATAGTTTCTCACAATTCAACGATTTCATTCGTGGCAGACTGTACGTACTGTTAAACTCCTTGTATGCTGTGCAGAAACTTCTCAAGTACATGCCTTAGTATGCCGGGCTGGGCGAAAGCGTCGTTATACCCTTCAACGGGCAGACAATGAATGGTTCAGGGTAATGGGAAGCCATAATCCGTAGACACATTGCACTTGATCGCTAACCATTCAACTTCTTTCTCAGTGTCATCGCGGTTTTATAGTTTATATTCGTCTTTATTCTAAAATACAAGAAATCTCCATCAATTTTTCCTTCACTCATTACTTCAATGCCACTGTCAATCGAAGAAAAATTTTCAATTGATTTTTTTTCGTATCGCAAGACATCAATTGTTGTAAGTAAATAAATTGATTTAGTTGTAAAAAAAATGTATTTCATTGTGACGAATACGTGATTTATTTGGAATAAAACTTTTGCCACACAAATTATTTATTTAATTGAATAATTTGTTTATTTAGTTTATTTGAATGACATAAATAGTTATCAATTTCGCAACAGTTATGAATTTAAGAAATAACAGTCAGAAATTCAGACGGGCTATGGTCTCCCATTATCCCTGAAAAAACAGATCTCGATGGATCAATTTCAACAGAGTAATTTTATTTTATTGTAATTTTTTAAAATTATTTCTTCACGCCCGTCTTCACCTCAACATCTCAAATTCAATTATTGTAAATCAACGAATGCGAATAGCAGTCAAGTATTTCCTCAATGATTTGCTTAATTACAACCGAAATCCTTGACCCGAACTGTCGGTACCTCTCTCAACTATACCCAGAAACTATGATTTCTCCTTCCCCGGCAATACCTCATTTTGTCACGAAGTGGTAATCGATACTCCTCCACCATTTCCAAAACTCCAAGTGCACAGATATACCGCAAAATCTACGTTATACATATATAGCTGCCGGTATATATACCGGAGAATGTCGGACTTAACCGGTTGTACCTCTATCTTACAGGGGCGAAAATAACGAGCACACCATGTGCTTACCCGTAGAAATACAAATAGAAATACAAATTGTCTGCAGATGCTGTGGTCTTGTTAATTGTTTTGTGTTTAACATCAAGTGAACTTTATGTATTCATTCATTCATTCAACTTTTATTTTATACGGTTTATCTTTATCGTTCTGATGGTGTAATGGCCCACTGCTGATTAAACTGGGATCGTTAATGATATTGTCGGGTCAATGTTTACAGGCTTAATGAGATAATATTTGTTGCATGACCATACAACGCTGTGCTGTATTGGATTTCATAATAAATTAATCTTTGCGTTATTAACACCCGCGTTGATTCTTCAGATACTAAAGTGAAATAATGATAATGGGGAAGGGGGGAATTGGTGTTTGACTAAGGGAGGCAAGCTCATCAATTTTTTCATTTAAAAATAACAGTTTTTTTAAAAATTTTTATTGAGACGAGGAAATTGGGGCTTTCGGAGGTGGAAATGAGAATTGTCGCACGCGTACGATCGATTGACATTTCGTGGCACATGTAAATAATGAAAATTCATGGCTTATTATGAAATTACTTCTCAGAGAGTGTTTCCACCAGTCGCGCTATTCCCGAGTAATAATAATAATTGAGTGGAATAATTTATAATTAATAATATACGTTGGGTGGACGTACGGTATATTGGATTTCACAATAAATTAATCCCCGGGTTATTAACTCCCCGTTAATTCCTCAAATATTAAATGAAATAATGATAAAGTGAAGGGGGAAGGGGAAATTAGTATTTACCAAAGATAGAAAAACTCATTAGTTTTTTAATTAAAAAATAATATTTTTCTCATTGATTCGAGAAAAGTGAGGGATCAGTCCTGGAAGTGAGAATTTCCTTTTAATCAATCGATACTTCATGACCCGTGTAAATAATGACACAGTGACTGCAAAAAAAATCGCTTTTGCCAAGTAATATTAGAATACTTGACTTTGCGGAAATGTACGATTGTTAAAGGGAAATATTTTTACCCTTTTACTTGGCGAAAGGAAAATATTTCTCCCTCCGGTGAAGAATTTCTTTTACACTTCGGAATTACTTCTCAAAGGACGTCTCCATCAGTCACACTGTCTCCGATCAATAATAATAATTAAGAGGAGTAACTTGTAACGAGGCAATTAATTCATCTTACCTGTACGTAATGAATGCAAATACAAGGGCAACCAATGATAGGCTACCGCCAAGTACAACAATGAGACTGAGGACACCGTCTTGATCAAGCGCACCAGCAATACCCGATGAAATGCCATTTGCCCCAGCGGCATGCCTGTTAAAACCATGAATTGCACCGGTGTATAGGGTATCCATGGCGTTGTCGCACTGTTGGCAGGCTTCTGTTGTCGCTCGAGGGTTAATTTCTCAGGCGTTACTGCATCTGAAAGACAATGAGTTGTGTGTCCCTTTAGTTTGCCTTCATCTTGCTATCATATTCAAGGCGGTTTATACACGGGGTGAATTTTTTTATTTCAAATTACCGCTGCATTTGGTACTCCCCTATCATTTTTGACGATCGGCCAAAATCACCCAACCGCTTTGCAAAGTTTACTCTTTTTAATAATAATTATGCTGTACCGACGGTAGTGGCCGTGCGGTTAGAGTGCTAGACTTGGCATGTCGATGACTCGTGTTCGCTTCCTGTCACCGGCAGGAACAATTTGTAAAAAAATTTCTAGCACTCTGAGCTCACGATTCACTGCCGAGCGGTAGTCTCGTAACAGAGACGACTGTACCTGGCCAAGGTTTTCCCCTCAGGGCCAGGGTGAGGTTTTTCCTTGGTCCTTGGCGAATGCGGTACAGCGGGGTCGGGGGATGGGAAAGGTAAATACGTAAAAACCCGAAAGGGTATACGTGAGGACAGGAAAAAAAAATATTAAAAAAAAACATTATGCTGACGTCTAAACAATTTTTGAAGGGGAGCGATCAAATTCGACAAAAGAAGTGGGGATTTTTTTTTACAAATAACTAGATCATTTTTAAGGAGCTGACAAATTTGACTGGAATTATATGGTCATTGTTACTGAATTTTTTTGCTCAATTGAGAGATACATTTTTTTCTCATAAAAATAACGGAAGTCAAGAATTTTGCTGCACAACTTTTACCGATCGTTTTGTTATGCAACAAACTCTGAGACGTAAATCTGAAGTAGAATTTTTTTTACCAGTATATCTCTGGTTTTACGCCTTTGGGGGTAATTTACGCGGTAACTTTGCAAACTGTAATTTAAGCTAAAAAATATTTTCCACGCGAGAATTGACGGGAGGGTCCCGTGGGCAATAAATGATAACGATTCCCTTTAAAAATTTTTTTTTCTTCCCGTTATAGAGACAATAAAATTCACTGCATTTTTCATCTCTAACCTCTTCACCTTCTTCAATAAAATGAGAAAATTCTTGGAATTTATTCTCTCGTGAATATATGGTAATAGATCTCCAAGTCCTGTTAGGAATTCTGAGTTGGATGCATAATTAATAAGCGACTCGGAAAATATATATAGAATTTTCTCTTACGTTTTCATTTTGAGTGATATTTTTAAGTCCATGTGCATCACCTACCACTGAGTTAATACCGAAAACTCGGCCTTGACATCGATCCAGAGCAAGTTGGGAATCTCTATCGAGATTTATGCGTTGTAAACAGATCATTTTGTATCATGAGAAGTATGTTCTAAAAATTATAGGAACACTTTGGTCGGCTGAGACGTTTCAATTATAATAATATAATTTATCGATTTTTAAAAACATTTTTCTTGAATTATCGTTCACAATTTTCTCAGTAAATATGAAAGATTGCGGGTGATATATTGGCTCTATCAAATGTGGTCCTCATGAAAATGAAGTTAGGAAAATTGAGTTTCCGTCGATGCTCTCGGGACTTTGTCGTGCATATTTATTATGCATTTTCTGACGTATGTTGAAGGGGGATTTTTTGGCCCCCATTTTTCGTTCACAACTAATGCCCGAGATGATGTAGTAGCGCCGAATTTATTATTGTGGATGGCTAATTTCAGTAAAGATAGAGAGCAACCGATGTATTTGAATTGGCAGGCTCGGTTTTCCAACGGGATTTAACTCGTGGTTAATTTATTTTACGAAACACTGGAACAGTGAAATACATTCATGTGTCAGGCGAACCGCCTATTTTCATCATGGCTGAAAATTAATTTTCAACCGCTCTTGGTTTCGATATTTTTTAAACGATTTAAAAAATTTTTTTTACATTACTCATAAAAAAAAACTGTAATTGAAACAATTTATATTATTTCATTGGAAATTTAATTATTTTAACGAATGACAGCATTTCTTTCATCGAATGGTAGTAAATAATTCAATTAATTATCTTCAATGTTGAAGTAATAACCATCAAAATCCAATCTGAAATTGTTAATTAGATATTCATCAATGAGACTAAACTCAAACAATTTCGGCACTTTTAGTGATTACAGAATTTCGTAGTCTGTATACAAATTAGGGAGTGAGAAGATGTCTAGATACATATTTATTCAAGCTGAGCTATTTACTCACAACTGCTGAAGGGCAATTGCATGAAGGGAATAGAACTCATAGCAGATACACTTGAATTCATAAGTTGCATCTTCGCTCGTAAATTTCATTTCTCATTTATTCATTCCTAGGAAACTTCAATTGAAATAGTGAATTCCGTCTCTCTCACTGTTTTACGAATATAAGTACGACATTTCCTTAGGGCCTCAGTACAAAATGAAAGAGTGAAAATAGTCTTTGATAAAAATTTATTGGCAATTTTGTAAGCGAGTCCCTCACGAAGGGAGTCCATACCCAGTTTATTGAATATTTTTCAAGAGTCTGTAGATTTTAGGTCGATTTTTTTTACATACTTTCGCTGCATTCACGTTTTACTTGCATTCCTTGCTACCAAATCGATAGAGGTAACCGCCTAAACAAGAATGTTTGCAATTGATTAACTCGATATTGACGAAGTTCTTCCGCTTTTTGAATATTCCCCAGAACCATTGCACTCACTTTGAAGCGGCAGCATTGAAAAAAAAGTCGAGGTAGAAATTGTAAATATGTTTACGATTTCTCGAGACCACTTTCCGACCCTTAACAGCTTGACTTCGAGCTTAACTTCAGTCGAGAGGCTGCGGGAGTGAATCTTCAACAAGAATTTTGCGAGGATTTTTCGAGTTTGACTAGAATTATTTTTCCTTTCAACTTTTATTTTCAATATTTCTTGTTATTTTCAAAAAAAATCAGAACAAGTGCTAATGAATTAATTCATTGATAATGTAATCCTCTCGTCAGTGTAGACGTCAAATATCCCGAGGGAGTTTGATAATTAACGGAAAGCCGTGTGTGCTGATTAGGGAATTAATTAAGTTCACAATTTGAAGGATTCAAAAACTTTCATTGGAGTACAAAGTTGACATTTTATTGATGGAAAATGTCAGTTTAAAGTCTCAGTGGACGGTACGGGTAAGTTTAATTTGGTCTTTGGCCCTGAAGAAATTATCGAATTTATTGGATAATTGTTTTTTTCATTTTTTCCCATACAATTTAGTTGAAAAATTTAAATATTTCGACTTTACAAAATCAGATCTTCCCTGGTGCGAGTTAGTTCAATTTAATCTACTTGTGGAAGAAATCACCCAGCACCCACATAATTATTCTCTAATTAAGATTGTTTATCTGCGTCACGTCGTTCGCTACAAGGTGACGAGACTTCCGGGCCTCGGAAAATTCAGACGCAGTTGGTTGGAATTTGCGGAGGGAGTCAGAGAGAGAGAGAGAGAGAGAGAGAAAGAGAGAGGGGACGAAATTCACAACCTCTACCAAGTACTATTTCCATAATGCAGTATTCAATTAGGTGGGATCAATGGAGATTATTACATTGTTAGGGCACTGGATGCCGTGCACAGCTCCCTCGAGACCGGATCTTATTAGCTCTGGTGCTGACATTATGAAGATGTCGAGGAAAATATGGAGACATTTGCATAAGAGGTGTTGATATAGAGAAAATTGGTGTAAAAATTGCCATTGCTCAGTGGGAACCAGGAGGAGTGAATTATTCCGGTGAGAAATTACTCGATTCGGATGAAATACGTGAATTTGCCCCTCGTATTTGCTGAACATTGTCTGAGAAAGCCCACCGTCAAGTCCATGGTGTATCCCGCGGGAGTATCTCATGTGAATGAGAACATCAGAGATGGATAAATCTCTCAGTCACAAGTGCATTCACCAAATTTCAATGTAAATCTCAGCCCTTTTGAAATCTGTGTGGTTTATCATTTCTGTTGAGTCACTTGCAGTGAATGCCAGAGGTATATTTCAATGGTGAGCGAATGGATTTTTTTTTTCACGTGGACTATTAATTCTAGGGCCGTGAACTGCTTAGAGTGTGGTTTTTTTTTCATAATTTTTTCTACTTGACAATCATTCCATCAGTCAATTTTATCGTTAGCCAGTGAAAATATTCATATTTACGCCAGCAGATTACGCGAACTGTTCCGTAATTTTTACTGAATATATCTCCCTATTTATTCATGCGATATAGGATCAGTTTGTTCAGTTCATCCCCGAGCTCGTCCTTCGCAACAGACCCGTCTGACTGCATTTTTACCCGTACCACTCGCCCGACGGTGTCAATTATCAACCACATAAAATTAAATATCACTCACTCGTATTTACAATTTTCCCGATCATTTCGCTTGTCTACGCAGCCCAAGTTTGCCCAATATTTTCTGACTTCGTGTAACGAATACCTGAACTCGGAGAATACACATCATGTCAAATTGAAAAAGTTTTGCTGATTCCAAGCGCACCCTGATTCAAGAGCCATTTCTAAAGTTGAATAACAAAAAAAAAAGGATTTACGTGCCCCCTTTTTTTGCACATTTGATAAAATAAATCTCAGCAAAAGAGTGAAGAGAGCGAGGGGGGGGGGAGGGGAGCCGACGAGGGGGTCTGTAGTTTCCGGAGTCACGAAGCGTTCGAGGCTATTTCCGTTGGAGTTGGAAAATGCGTCCCCCGAGATATCGAATAACGAAGTCGAGTTGTTGACAGTTGTACAAAAAAAAAACGTGATCGCAGTGCAGATTTCCCTGCCTCCCCCCCTTTGTTTATATACGTAGCAATTTTGTTGTGCCATGTTGGTCGTATACCAACATCCAAGCCTCTATTTTCTGACCTAGCACAGCATGACAGTACTTAAAATTTACGGCAGCATGAAATACCATGATAAACTTACCGTGAAAAATTGTCGGTTCGGGCTAGAGAGAGAGAGAGAGAGGGGGGGGGGGGCAAACAAAAATTTCGCTCTTTTTACGATGTCATTGGTGTCAGTGAGCCACTATTTTTTTCAATTTTACGATACTCTCCATCTGATTTTCGGTGAAAATCCATTTGTCGGTGAGGGATAAAAAAACAATTGTAACTCGGGTTTCGAATTTTCGTGCGATTTTAACAAAAATTCAATGACAAATGATTTCTCATTGATCTATTTTCGCGATCGATGATATGTCTCTTCGGTTTGACGATACAACACTTATAGTATCCACTCACCGACGATGACGACTCGTCGGTAGACGGAGCGCAACTGGAGTTGAGGGCCGACCATGCTTTTGTAAACTGATCGGCGCGCATGGTCGACAACACGCGGAGCGTGAATGTTGAAGGGGCCACTGGTGTACCCGTGATCATATATATGTCGTGAATGTAAAATGTAGAATGAAAGAGCTGGATGATGATGATGGTGATGATGAAGAAGAAAGAGTGGAAAGAGTGAAAACTAAAGGTAGAGGAGATGAGAAGCTCCCTAAAATATGTGAATACTCATCTGGAATGAGTTCGCGGAGTGATAATGCTAGCGGTAAATTATGAGTTGGCCTGGTGGTGATAAGAAAAAAACTGCTGAGACAGTCCTAAATATGTGTTTGAAGTTTTCCCATTATCGTTGACAGCCGTTGGATGGTTGAGTGGAATTGCGGAAAAGTTTACCTCTCCATTTGGTGATTATATTTTGTCAGGATTGCCAAATTGTGGGGATAATTGTGTGACAAAATGTTAGATAATATGGTCTATATGTTGGCGAAGTTGAAATCAATGGGATGAAATGTTCTCACTCGGTAATACCATTGTAGTAATCCAATGGATAATTGAGTAGTGTCTCACAAAGGGCCTCAAATTAGATGATTTAGGGATATTCGAACTGGGTGTATCATTCCTGGTTTTAATCAGCCTCTGATTTCTTCTCTTATTGAGGGCATAATTGGGCGTAAAATGTCGGGGCGGTTTTTTTTTTCTTTTTATTTGTAATTCAATGGGCGGAAAAAATAGTGAGACAATTTTCCACTTTCTCGATTAAACAAAATTTCGTAATCCAGTTACGGTACGTCAAACAAAGCGACATGAAAGAATTATTATCTCCCTTGCGATGATAATCCAACGAGCCACCGTCGGATGAAAAATAATATACGACAGTGAAAATATTAACTCTAGTTTTCAGTTACCAGTTATTATAACCCACATAGCTTGCGATTCAACCGAATCTCGAGCAGTTTAAGCACTGTTACCTATGTAAACATGGAGTGTCCCTGGAATTTTCGCACACCCTCATCCGACGTTTCAAATTGCGATTGTTATCTGCAGCTAACGGGAGAAATAATCCTCGTATTTTTGGCTCACTATCAGCTCGGTAATACCCAGAGAAGAAAAAGTTTTAAAAAAAAGACATCGTTTGTCTCTTGGAATTCAATAAAAATGGCTCTCACAATTTCCATTGAATATTCTTTTTTTCTCTTGATAAAGAGAAATTGGTCTATTGTAATTCTCCTGGAAATAATCTTCTTCCACCACCAAATAATGTCTCTCGCGGAGGGTTACGTACGAATGCACATTTCGTATTGAAAATCTTAACGAAAATAAAAATTTTTTTGTGAAAACAAAAAAATTTTAGTAAAAAATTTTCGATTACTTCAGCGGAGTCATTATTGCCGAAACGTTTCTCGTCTGCTCTTGATTTTCTCGACAGCTCATCGGACTCATCTCTCGTTTATTATCGAAATCACAGAGACAAAACCCTCTCCTAAATTCTCCTAGTTAATGAATTTTCCCACTGTTTTCTTCCCTCAATGTTCCCATCCTGTCTAGCATTACGACGTTTATTAGACAGGGAATTGATTTTTTTTTATGTCTCAAAAGACATCGTCAGACATCATTTCTCGGTGTCCACTGTTGGGAGATTCCTTACCTGACCATTAGATCTCATATTGCCCATGAATCAGCTGACCTTGCCACCTTCTGCCCCCTCTTCCCTTCATTCTTTGTGTGATATACACTGTATGTTAGTACTGGGGGGGGGGGGCAGGCTACGATGAAATATGAAAGCACTTTTATTGCTAACCATTGCGGCCGCTCATGAAAAATACTCAGCCATAACGTTAACCGGATCGTCGCTTCCATCATGTTTTCAAAATAATATTCATTTATTTTTCCTTTCTGTAATAAAAAAATTTATGGGATCAATAATGGAGTCAGCAACACAATGAATTTTTCATTTCGAATAATCACTTTTTATTTTTGATCCTTATCGATATTAAATAACGTAATTTATACGGAGGGGTATATATTTTACATGGAAAAATTCAGTAATTTCAATCATTCTCATATTTTCTTCTTTTTTTTTTGGTTGCATTCGATTCGTACCAAAAAATTTGGACCATTCCGAGCTGAGCTCCCCTAACGACAAATTAATGAAGAAAAAAATAATACAAATTAATTTTTTAAATGATAATGCGATACGCGGGAGCAACAACTAATTTAACGCTGCGTTAATCGAGATTATCGAATTAATGTTAAATATCTAGTTGCCTTTGTCAAACTTTTTTATCCTCGTCATTTATTTATTCTTTCATTTCTTGTGGTACGCTATACGTCAGACTATACATATAGTAACGATAATAACTGGCACACACAATTGTGGGTGTGTCTGAGATCCAAAGTTTAGAGAATCGTATTTTGTGTAGTTTGTCATTTAACATTCAATGACTGGAAGATGTCATTTTTTTCTTTGTTTTCTTTTCCATAACTCGTGAAAATTGTGATGCCTTGAAAATTGGCGGTTAAACATGATTTTTTTTTCTTCTTTTTTTTTATTTTTATCGTATCTGTATGACTTCATTTTTCATAATCACGACAAAACACTCGAATTTTTTTCTGCGAGCTTACAATTGGATAGGAAAGCACACACGCACGCATACAATTCCCGAAGAATTGTGAATGGAAAATAGAATAGTCGATGAATGTTCTTTCGTCTGTTGATTAATATTTTCCATTGCCACCAATCATTCTCCATCCAGTCAGCCAATAACACCCTGTGTACTCGCGTAATACATTAAATAGGCCCTTGTCCTCCTATCTAAAAATTTGAAAGTTCTAACTAAAAAAGCAATGGATGTTTTAAAATTTTTTTTCTTCAATTTTACTTTCTTTTTTTTCTACATTTTTATTTATAAATTCAATGAATTCAGCAAATACTCTCATTTTATTCATCGTATCAATGGAATCGAGTATAGTATCAAATACACGGAGAGAAAAATTTCAGTGGAAATTACCGTTCCATTATATAATTGCTTCCGTAAAATTTGTTAACTCCTTAATGGAAAATTATCGTTGACAGATCAATAAAAATTATCTACTTTATCGTGAAAAAATTCTCGAATTTCTCAGTCAAATTCGCTTACCCCTCACTTAAAAATTGTCAAGAAGTGTATAATTAGATATTGAATTTCATTTTGTGGTTGAATAATTTATCCCGAACGTCGAAAGTACTATCCGATTACCAAACGGTCCGGTAATTTTTATTGAAAAAAATTATCTCCGTGTAGAATGATTGAAAATGAACAATAATCACTGATCAATCATAAAACAATCCATTTCGTTCTTTCATCATAGCACTCAATTTTCATAAAATTCATTTGACAAATGATAAAATCTAATCCTCAACTAGCGTCTGGGGTGCAGGCACTGTTCTTTCACAGAATAATAGTTTTATATCATGTTTCTTCACTGAGAACGTTAACCACTCGTTCGTAATTCACTGAACATTCATAATAATTATTCAGTTAATGAGTAATTCAATTGGTATTAGTCGCAATTGTTAGCAGGGCTCGTCAATGGTTTCGAGTTAATTTTCTATTAAATATCGACATACAGTGGTGTTATTCATTATTTATTTTCATTAAATTTGACTGTACAAATCGTCAACGATTGCAATATATCGTATTATCGTTATACCAATATTGATTTGAGATGTTTAAGTTGATGTTTATGGAATAATTGGTATATCGCCTAGACTCGAGTGCCTCATCCCTGGCAGATTCAAGCAACTTAGGGAGAAATTCAAATGGCAAATTTATACTATCGTACCTGCCGACAGTATTTATATCTAGATATAATCTTCGTCGTCATTTATGTTATACCCTCCAGTCATTAACAGATAATTTATGATTATTAAATGCGTAATTATGTGCGATTATAAGTACAAGAATGATGAGAACTTTCACAATTATTGAAAATACGAAAATTATATCGTCTGGTTTATTGAACAATTATGGAGATATTCTGATGCAGTGAGTAAAATAAATATCAATGGTATTTTGCATGTAGAAAAAATTTAACCACTGGAATTATATTATATTATTTTTCACTTCTCATTTCAAAAATTCCATCAGCTCTTGAAGAGACATCGAATAATCATCATTGAAATTTCAAGATGAGATTATTGGCAAAGGTTACAGATGATTAACAATCAGATTATAATGTCTTTTTTTAGTGTAATAGTTGGAATTCACTTGGGGAAAGACTAGGCTTAGGCGGAAGGAGATTCATTAAAATTCTTCGAACATTGGGGGAGGGGGCAGGAGGGCCGGGTAATTGTTATTAACTTTTCTAACTCCAGATATCACGCATTCATCAATAAACAGTTGAATACTCATCGGTATCATTGATTATTCGATCAATGATAGACGAGAGAATAAAATATATATTTATATATTTTGTCATTCATATATAATAATCAGCAATAACTATATCGACTTCTGACAAAACTTACGATGCAAGAAAATTGGCAATATATTGATTCATCATCAGTAATAAGTATTATTTTGTATTTCTTTAACATTTCGATTTCTCATTAAAATTTTGGTTTGATGGATGGAAGTTGTCGGATGAATTTATAAATTGCGTCGATATGCACCTGATATCCTAACTCAATGGAAAGTATATTTATAATTATTCCTCGTTATATTGTAGTATCATTCTCCAGAATCATCCAACAAACATTTGCCCTCGGTCATTTGTATTTCTTTTTTTTTTCTTTCATTTTTATTTTTATTGTTTTTTTGTCTTCAATTTTTTTTTTTGGTCTCCCGACGTGCGTTTTATGTACGTGCGTGCGTGCTGCGTGCGCTACATGCCTCCTCGATTCGGTCGTATTTTAAACATTCTCCATTCTCACTCTCTCCATATATTTTCCATTTTCATTGGTGTATAGCCCTCACAGGTGAGAGCACTCAATCATCCCAGGATGGAAAGCTATCCTGGGCAACAAACAGTGGATTTGTTTTTGTATTTGTTGGATGTGTTTGGGCTGTTGTACTTCCGTGGACTGTTGTACCACCAAAATTGGTGTTACCAAAGACAGGCTGGCCAAATGCATCCAACTGTTGGCCCTCGTAGATACTACGATCCTGATTGGTATAATGGTGGGCTGGTGAGGCACCCGCGTGCTCGGTAATTTTCAATTCTATATTACCGGCACTGGTGGAATCTACTGGACCATCATCGGATTCGGTCTCCAGACTGCTATTCTTTATTCCATAGTAGAAGTACATTACGAAACCTGAAATTCCAGGAAAAATTGGTACTTCATTATCACAATTGAAATATCTCATCGTTCGAGGTTATCCGGCAAATCTGAATCACTGGAGTTATTTGAAATTACTCATTTCCAATCTATAAATTGCGTTCAAAAGCCCGAGAATTTAACCTGCCAAATGGACACCCTGGATTCACTTCAATTACAAATTTGCATTGCCAATATCTCTTGAATTTACGGGCATAGTTAAAATCAGTCGATATTAATGCAAATCGAATATTCAGTGAATGGATTTGAGTTGGGTATGTACCTTTGGTACAAAATTAATTTCATAATTGCCGTAATGAATTGTAATTCAATTGCAATCAGTATGGTAACGAGGATTTAATTGTCATCACAAATGATCATTGGAATCCTTACCAAGTATCATCCATATTGTGAATCTGACCAGTGTCAATATGCTCAAATTAAATATGAGGTAAACGTTAACAGTCACTGCTATCGCTGGCACGAAGGGAAGTCCCGGTGTCATGAACATAATGGTATTTCTGAAATAATAATGACAAATTATCGATCACCCAGTTGGCAAATAAACGTACAAAACAATATTATTTCAAGGAAATATTTTTATCACCTGTTCTGGGGTTTTCTACTTATGGCAAGGAGAACTCCAATAATGGCGAATAGAAATAAAAACATGACAATTGTCATGAATGTTCCCATGCCGCCCATACCGCAAACGATGATGAAATCGAAGATTAAAATGAGGAGATAGAGTATTCCCACCATTTTCATGACATAACGACCAGACGCCTCCGTAGCTGGTCCTCTATCTACCCAAGGAAAAATTGCAGGGCAGAGATACTGGGCCGCCTGAAAGAAGCATAATAACCAATTATTTTCATTTCACTCTGCCCTAGATGTGAAAAGAAAATGGAGAAATTTCCGTTTCGTTATGCTTAATTGGGAATCATTTGATACCTGAAGTCGTCGCTGAAGATAATTGAGTGGTGGACCGATAATTGGCGTCGTACCGGGATACTGATGGGCACTACCGCAGGTTGATGAAGCTGCTGCTGCATGAACACTACCATAAAATTTATTCTCCGTTCTATCGCTGACTAGATACTGATCGTCCTTTCCCAAGCCCACATCGTCCTCTTCTCCACCGTAAGTGTCATCGGAGTCGGGTGATGAACTGTTGGCTCGTCTCACACGTCTCACCTGATTATCATAATCAAACATTGAAGCAGATCGATGGGTCGATTTATCTGGAGATTAGAGGGCCGACAAGAACTTCAACATAACCATAAAATTTACTTCAAGTTTGCCCCGAAGATTTTGCTGAGTGAAGAATCAGCATGATTGATCATCAAGCCGTAAATACTAGATTTTCTACTCCGGATTATAACGAAAATCCGGTGTTTATTCATTAAATAATCATCCCAACTTTCACCAGCAAAGCCAAATGGAGAAAGCTCGGAGGTTCTTTTATTTAACAAGAATACAAATGAAAACAGTGTGATTAAACTTTATCAAACTCAAGAACTATTTAGTTTCCTGAAACTTGAGGAAAGGAAGGGGGAGGAAGTCTCAAGGTGACGAGGTAATTTCACATCAAACGTTGGAATTTCATTCGTTGACCTGAGATTTGATGAAGAAGGGGAGAAAATACTTTGATATAAAATTTATTGAATTAAAATTTTTCATCAAGTCCTCGTCTCTTTGATCACAATGAAAGGAATGGATGGCGAGAGGGAGGGGAAGAAAAATAACTTACTGTAACACGCTGGCCATTACTGTTGGTGGTTATCTCAGTTTGTGTCGTTTGAACTGTGTTAAGGGCAATGGTAAGCTGATCCGGTCTCAATTCTTTGCCATAAGGAGCTTGACCATTGCCCTGAGTCTCTTTAGTTGGTGACCTGCATGGTGTACGTAGACTCTGGGGCAGAAGTTCAATGAGATTCGTCGAGTGGGGTTGATAACGTAAAATTAAAACACAAGTTGATACGAGAGTGTAGGCCAGCAGAGTACCTGAATTATTCAGTGAAAGTTGTTATAGTAATAGGTGATATTTACCAGAATAGCCATACTGAAATATTGATTATTATCATATAATTCATAGCTTGGGTGTCTCACCAATAGACATCATTTCCACAAGGACTTCCAATTTAATGAGAAGTGCTGCCAATGCAGCAGCCAATCCGGACGTCAGTGTTGCCAGCGCTGGTGTTCCAGTGGTTGGCCAAATTTGGCTGAACATGCTAAAAATAAATGATATTAAGTTTGAGTATGTGCTCTCGGTGGGTGGACCATTAGCCAATCTCATGTGCAAGTCTATTTAACTTTTGTAATGTTAAATGTTTATACACGAGAGTGCTGAATTTCGTGGATTATATACTCTGGCTGGTGGGCCTGAATGCGAGATCAGTTGGAAAATTTAATGGCGAATAATTACCGAAATATGAGGCCATCCTGTGCCATTGCGTACACTATCCGAGGCATGGGAAACATGCTGCCAAACATTGATACTGATAATCCGGCTAGTGCTCCCACAGCTACGATGTATTTACATTTGTATGCTCCCACTTGACCAAACATCTCTACGAGGGCTGAGTCCTGGTCTACTTCGTCGTAAGGGACTGAAAATATCATTGGTCAATCGGCATTTCGTCAATGATTTCGTCGATCAAATGAGGGATTATTTGGGGGAATATTGCGTCTACTTGTTGATTAATTTTTTTTGCCAGCATTTATTTATCTCAGTGGAAGCTAACGAATGATTATTAGGTAGATATTTTAGACTCACCAATTAGCGTCAGCATCATACTGCTGGACACGTAGGCAATGAGAATAATAGCGAGAGAGGAGACAATTGCTAATGGAATACTCTTCTTTGGATTTGTCGCTTCTTCACCAGTCGTTGCTATTATGTCAAATCCAATGAATGCGTAGAAACAAGTTGCTGCCCCCGTAAACACCTGTATAAACAATAGAGAATCGTTAGTTGTTTTCAAAGCAGGATAATACATTATGAGCTGATAACATGTTTTTATGAGAGAATTAGCGCACTAATAATGAGGATAATATCAAGGAAAATGGACTATCGTGAATGTCCAAATATTTTACACTAGATTTTTCAGAAGAAATTTTTTTTTTCGAGTTCTATATATTATTTAGGAGAGTCTAGTGTAATATTTTTGATTCGAGTATATGTTTTTTTGCCCCGTGAAGGGATATTTCAAGCGTCAAAGGGTACAAAGGAGAAACAAGAGATGGGAAGAGGAAAAAGTAAATAAAAAAAATGTCAGGCCATTGAAAGGTCAAGCTGCACCAGTTTCAAGAGACCAGGTGGAGGAACTTATGATGCTACTTGTAACTATGCTGATGGCCCTTGAGAATTGCACGCCCTCAATCTGGTTTCCCTTTGAATAGGTTACTCTCAACAATTCGCATTTTTAGGATTTTTACTAATGTCTGATATAACTCAATATTATCTCAAGCTCTCTCCCTCAGGACATCATAAAAAGCGCACATTGTGAGCTGTGTTTTTATACCGTTGAGTCGAATTGGGTTTAATCACGGGAAGTCTTATTAGACTCTGTTTCGCGTCAGTACAAACCTAAGTATGAGCGTGAGAGTTGCATGGGCTTCGTGCATTTCACGCGACTGCGTGAGACGACTCTGGGGATAAGATAGTTCTCATATTTGGGGATAGTTATCAGTATTTTTGTCTCTGGAAGCAATGCCAGAAATCCAGAATCCTCAAAAACGACGATAAACAGCTGGAACATTTTAAAAACCCAAAAAATGCCCAAAAAGGGCCAAAAAATTGCCAAAAAGAACTACCCGGGGCTACCGAGCTCACCTTCCTTCAAAAATATAGAATTCTAGCATCTCCGGTCGACCAGCTGGACAGCCAGTCAGCTGTCTGGCCCGACAGGCCGAAATGCTGAAATATCAAAGGCCCCAAGGGTATTAGGAAATTTATCAAATGATTTTTCGAGCCGTTTTTACAGTTTTTCTGAAAATCTTAAAATTATCAAAAAGGAAGTGAAAAAATCATTTTGGAATTTTTCTAATAGCCTATATTGATGGGCAATGAGCTCAGCTTTCGAATCCAACAAACTCGTGGCGATAGGACCAATAGTTTTTGAGATATCGCCAAAAATGTGGTCAGCCAGCCGAAAATCCCTAAAATCGGAGGGCCCAAGCGGTCAAAAAATCGAAAATTCAAAAAATCGCTAAACATTAAATCTGAGAGGCTATATTGATCGCAAATTTCCTCAGCTTTCCAAATCCGTTTCCATTTTGGCGCTATAGTCCTGAGAGTTTTCAAGATATCTGTATTTTTATGTCAAAATTTCTAAAAAGGGTCCTAGAGGTCGCTAAACCGCTGTCCTTAGTTTTTTTTAGGTTCATTTCGTGAGATGTCTTGTCTCTTGGCTGACTCATGCGCGAGATTTCCCCTCATCATAATTAATTGGGACTTCTTTACACCCCTGAGCGAATTTATTGATCGAGTGCAATTGTTCAGATAAGATAGCACTAGCCTTTCCTTGGATCCTACTTTTGTTCTTTAGAATTACAAAACCAGAAACAATAAACCATCGTGTTTTATTTTTATCACCGTCACAAGTTTCTCCACGGGCGTTATCGATCAGTTCCCTCTGTCTTACCGCAGCCAACAGAAATTTCAAGATTTTTTTATAGATGGGCAAGAGAAAAAATACGTTCTCATTATTTTCTTTCCAATTGCATCAATACATCATAAAGTAATTGCAAGAAAAATGTCTCGAAGCAGCGGGGGCAATCTATCACCGGAAAAGGTATTATTTTACGCGGTCTCAGCTGGACCGCAGCAGACAAAAAAAAAATTCATTTGTCTAATGACGTGGCATGACAATTCTAGAATTCACGTTGACACGCCTGAAAAATCGTCGGAAATTAATGTCCCCTCGTCGTAAAACCCCCAAATGTAGGCGAAAATTATTTGAATTATTACAAATGATGGAATACTGCGGATATTCTCATCACTCCTCAGAAACATTTCACGTGATTGATCCTCACGATCTTATGCCAAAAACAATTAATCTAGCGAGAGAATTCTCTTCGGAAAATCTTTCCCCAAAACAAGTGGAAATAATCAATCACAATGAGGAGAAAGGATCCGACTATTCATCAGGCCAGATAAGATAGTAGTTTTGTCGATAGCCAAAGATTTTGGTTCTCCCCTCTCAATCGAAGATCCCCTCGGTCGGCAAAAGAAAAGAAAAAAAATCCAATTCTTTGTTTTATCTATCGGGCTTTCAGGAAGTCATGCTGATTTCATCTTCAGAACCCCCCCGTCCTCCCCTAGAAGGTCGTCAGCTTCTTCCGATATTCCTCGCAATTGCGCTCGCAGAACCCACAACTAATCCACCTTTTTCCACTTTTATTCTCCTCCCCAGTTACTCCTAAGCTACGGTTGAGCCTACTCGTGTATATCACGTATACCACAAAACCGGAGGGCTCATTGCGTATTTTCCTCACAGCTGTGTGATGCAACAAGTTTGCCATTGTTTCAACAAGCCACAAAACCCTCCAGTCATTGAGGCACATTATGCTCTTGGTCGCTATAGAATGGATCATTTGCGCTAGGGGGAGAGGCAAAAAAAAGTGCATTCACGGTATTCACAGGGTGGAATAAATTCGCAGGGAGATATCGCTAGTTAGATTGGGGTGTACAAATAATTGAACGGTAATTACAATTTCGGGATTGTCATTTATTTTTTTACGGAGGGATATTGGAGGGTTTCGATGATAATAAGACCTTAGTCTTGGGGGGCTTTTTCACCGCGTGAAAATCAAAATTTAGGGATGAGATGAGGGGATTCGGTGCTCTCAGCGGGAACAACTATTTTAGGATGAAAAATGTACAGAGAAAAATATTGGAAATATAATTTACCAGTTTAAAATGGTAATTTAGGTATTTTAAACATTGAAAATTACGGGTTAATCGTATTTTGTGATTTTTAACACGTACGGTACATGAACGATCCCGTAATTTATGTTTAAAAAATTATAATTTACTTTTTGTAGATCGCCGTTTACGAGTGCAATCGAGGAAATTGCGAGAGAATGTAAATTGTGCGATTTTGCGTTATTTTTCTCATAAATAACGCGATTAATCTTGCAATTTACAATTAAAGAAAAATATCAATTACCAGTTTAAGAGGCTAGATTATATTGTCAAATTTCGTATTTCATGAGAATATTTTTCTGTATTTATTATCGACTTGGTAATATTTTTTTTTCATTTACTGATTTTGCTAAAAGTTTTAATGGAGTACTTTTTTAATTTCTTTTGTTAAAAGTAGACATTTGTTCTCTCAGTACATGGAAGCGGTATCCTATTTACGTTTCACTAACCGGATTTTATGCTTATAAAAGCGCAAATTCTACTTTTTTGTATTTCATACCCCAACTTTAGGGTTAAAAAGCTCAATAAAAAAATGGAATTTAGGTTTACACTTTTTCGTTGCTATAGTATTTTTTTGTAGCTCTTAATTGAGGTCAGAAAAAGAGATTCTGCCAAAAATTTTACCTCAGGCTCTCTATTTTTATAATACTCCATTAGTGTCTCAATTTGCGAAACTGAGTTTTGATTATCGCGGTATTTCAGGGTTTTTTTTTCATTTCTTTGGGGGGGGGGGGGGGGGGGGCTCGGATGTTTTTATATGCTTCTTCCACTCTAAAATTTCTCACCAGGGAGTACATAAAGCGGGGATGAGTGTACGTTACGTGACAATCATGTGGAGCGAACTGGAAGGATAAAAAATAAAAAATACAGCTAGAGGTGAGAGAGAGACACTTACTCCGCTCCAACCGAAAGGCAGAAATCCCTTGTGCTCTGACCAATTAGTTGAGTCAACGTAGAACAGTCCGGCGGTCATGATAAATACCCAGACTGATAAATTTATGGCGTTTAGGACATTGTTGAAGATCAGTGATTTCTTGACACCCGCCGCCATCAGCAGCATCATCAAGAGGGTTATCACGAAAGCGAGAAAATCCGGTGGTCGACCTGAAACAATAGATTACATCAGTTTAACGATTTGAGGAATTTTCGGGTTTAATTTTGGGAGCATGAGGGGGATAAATATACCATCGGTTACATTCACAATAAATAAATAAATAAACTGTTAAAAATGCCGGAGATTGCCGATGAACTCGGGAATTTCGATCCTGTCTAATTTTCAGATATTTTCTGACAATTTCAGATCCATTGACCCCTGAAAATTAATCGAAATCCAGCAAATTCAGTTCAATTCCAAATAAACGCATTTTTATTGACTGTAGTTGGTACTCCTGTGCTCCAATAAAATCTTGTACTGTATTTAGTCGAATAATTCAGTAGTACAAGCGTGCTCAGTCAGACGTGACATAATATTTTCAACATTCGACTCTTTCGAGGCTCGTGAGGAATCTTTCTCCTCCTCTTTCAAAGAAATTCAGTACAATCTTGAGGGTTTGTATAGAATAGATCATCAAACGATTTATTCAATCGAAAATTTCCGCCTGTGCACTTTTCCATTCATCATTCACATTTTACTTGTTCCGTCCGTAATATATTCTCCGCTTCAAGCGTCAAATATACGGAAACGAGTTTATTGAGCTCCACTCGAGATTGTTTTATCATATTCAACAGATATTTTATTCGGCTGTGCGATGATTCATGCGGTCAGGAAACCGTGAAACTAGAGCCATCGAATAAATCATTCAAAAATCGATGAACTCATACGAATTATTTTTTTTATTCTTTAGTTGTATTCTTTCAATGTTCGCTGACCATTGGCATAAAATGATTGTTAATTTTTTTAGATGAATACCGTGCTCTCGTGTTCACGGGGTTTCTAATTAAACAAGACAAAAGACAAACAATTATCGTTTTTTTCCTCGTATCGCGGCGAAACCACGGAAAACTCTCAGATTAAATAATCTAAATCTATTTGTGTTCTCCGCTGTCTTTAAGACAATTCCCAGTGCCTTCTGATAACCTCCATATTCTCCCTCAGCTGTTGATTTCGCCATTGTTACCCGCCGTAAGAGCGCCCCTTTCCTCACCCCTGAATAATTCCACTCAATTGCTCCCTGTCCAAGCTTTATCCCCTCAAAATCATTGATTAACCTCCAACTCTCGACTTAATTAAACCCCCAAGCGTCATTAAGTTACGCTGGGTGAAAAAAAAAATCCCCCAGCCTCAACAAGTCTCATCATCCTTCACGCCTTTCACCCGCCCGGCCAAAGGAAACTCCGATCTCTCCCGTATCGGGTGCCTCATTAAATGAAAAAAAAAAAATAAATAGAGAAACCCGTCCAGCGGATTTTTCGTATTTCAAACGATCTCCGCAATGAGAAAAAAATAACCATTAAAAACTCGTTTACATGTGTATAGGCCGTTGAGTTGACGCGGTTGGAGGGAATCGTGGCGGCGCTTCCCTCGTAACCAGATCGGATCGATGAGGTCCACAGGTGCCGGAGTTGAACCTCGGGAGTAGTTTATTTGCGCATGCGCCCGCTCCTTTTTCAACCTCACATCTCTACATTATTTTTACTTCCCTCTTCTTCCCCCCCCCCCCCTGCTTTTTCTTTGCTCTCCTCGGCTCTTCGGTCATAACCACAGCTGAACTTGTCTCACTCGGTCATTTCCGATCTTCCAGTTGTGATGTGAAATTGGATGGGGCCGACTGCCAGATATCCTTTGGAAATTTCTCACTGAAATGGGAAACACGCGACGAATGGCAGGAAATTCCCTCGATAAAAAAAAAATAGAAATAAGTAATCGGCGAGGGGGAGGAGGGAGATGTTGGAACTTTGCGATTGTCGTTTCAATCACACATGACTTCCTGTTTATTTCCAGGGGATTAGACACCCCTTCCGCCCCTAGCCTCGCCCACTGTGACCTGACTTCAAACATGCTTCTGTCCACTCTAATTTATGGCACCGGCGTCCCCTGTGAAAATCGATTTACCGAAAATTCTGGGAATATGTCGCAGACCAGAGAGTTATAAATAAAATTTGGCCCCGTATTTTTGGAGGAGTAATGGAGGGGGTGGGTAATCAGGGTCAGTTGAATAATTCTCAATTTATAGTTAATTGCGGGTGGGGTGGACGGAGATTAAAGTTTTCTCATTGTTTTTTTGTTTTACATCTATGCTTTGTTGAGTCAATAGCGACACTCAAGGCGTATGAATAATTGATTAAATGAACTTTGCGATTAGTGGGTAGTTCTCTAAACTGTTGAGGTTCGAAAATTGGCGTGTTATAATTTTAATGAGTACGGTTAGTGTGTTAGGGGCGAATGACATTGTCCAGGGTTGACTAGAAATAGGTATAAGTGGATGTACGTAGCATAGGGTAAAAGTTAAACGAGTTGAACAGTTGGGAAACTACCAACCCCTTCAGTAACTTATACCCTTACACTGTTATAGTGTATTCTTGAGTCGACAGTTGCGGAAAGTCCTGAGCGATTTGAATTGACTTTAGATTAAATCTCACATTGAATTTACTCAATAAAGTACACAGTGGAATAATAATAATCATTTCGTTGTTACTGTTGACAACAAATATTGCTGTGGATTGTCGTATGAATAACAACGAACTTCGATTGACAAATTTCTAGAGTAATACGCGTAAGTTTATTTCTCCCATATCCAAAATAATGTCGGCTATTTCCGTAAAATGAACGTTTACTCATTTTTTTTTCAACTTTTATTTGATATCAATGAAAATTTATTTAATATAAACATGAATTTAAATGCATAATCTCTCTCCATGTACTCGTGTACAAAGTGGGAAGGGAAGGGAGAAGAAAAATATCTCGAGAAATTGAGGACAATAGTTTTCTATATCTCAAGATTCACTGACATAAAATTGTCGTTGGCGTTTGGAATAGAAACCTCTCCTTCCCATCGATTTAGCCAGCAGATTGCACCCTCCTCCCTTCATTCTCCGATATTCACAAGAATACCCAAGTGAAATTCATCGCCAACATTTTCTCGCCTCCTTCGATTCCCATTGACAGCAAATCGTAATTGCATAAATGACAACGTGTTCAGTGACACAAAAATTCATTACACGCTAGCAATGGATCTCAATGACTTAACTCTTTTTCCCTTTCCTTTGTCACACGATAGCCCATAATATTTCATTAAGTGCGCTATAAACAATTGAAATTACGGAGTGGAATGAATATTCACTTGGAGAGAATTGTAATAGTCAACGTTGCAGTTTCCCTTCCCCCCGAAGTTTTCCGTCAATTTTCAAATCATCGAGTGGAAACGAACTTATTCCCAGTCTTTCGAGCCGGAAATTTCTCCAACCTCCCAGTGCCCTGAATAAAATCAATGGTCGGTGGAGTTTTATTCCGGAAAAAAAAAAAATACTGGGAGGAGCGATAATGAAGGAGTTCTTCCTAATGCATCAAAATTTTCCCTTAATCGTGGTAATTCTCAGTTAACCCATTCCTCCCTCTTCTCAAGTACCACGCGATGCAGAATTACGATGACATCGTTAGAAGATACCCCATCTCCCCCCCTCCGCCAACCTGTTGGGATGTTCTCTGTTAACCGTAAAAGCTCGACAATGGGGGACGTTGGTAGCGATCGATATCCTCAGCCGAATCACAATCATAAAAAAAAGTCTTCTTCTTCCCCTGTCAGCTCTTTCTCTTCGTTTTCCTCCCTCATCAACAACTTCCGTTTACCAAGCCAGTTGGAACCCGTAAGGTACAAAGAAAAATGCAAGCGAGCCTCGACTAATCTTCCTTATGTGCTGGAAAAGGAAAGCCATGAAGAGAATTGAGGAGGTTATTCCGTTGAAAACTTTTTGCTCTACCCTCTTTGAAAACATCTTCAGTACTCCCCCATTGTTACAGAGGCTCTACCAAGTCTTTGAAGGGCCAGGAATACCACGGGGAAATGATGATTTCATGAGAAATTTGCAATGTAAAATTCCCAGCGAGGATGAAAAAAATTGTTATGACGTCTCATTAAAAAAAAATTGTAGGAAAATTGTTACTGGAAAAAACAGTTGGATGAGTCATTCTGTCCCAGTGATCACAGCGAGTTCATGTAAATGCATTTGGACTGACTACAAAATCGTTATTTTCATCGTAAAGACGCCAGAGGATTTATGTGTAAAGCCAGCCAGCGAAAAAAAAATAATTTGATTTAAAAAAATTCACTGGGAAACGCCTTTTTTTGAAGTTGAAGACAATTATTTGAGGTGTTATTTATGTTTAATGATGATTTTATTCGTTATTGTGATTTAATTTTAATTTGATTTGAACAAGCCATTATTGTCATGGCTTGTGGCGTGCCAGCAGTTACTGCTAAACGTTGAAAATTGGAAATATCATAATTCTGTATTATTGGGGTATCCCTGGACTCACCGAAAAATGTTCCAACGCTATTGCTTATCGCACCGGAAACCGCCCCATTCGCGAGGGCGTCCAGACAAGCGCTAAGGGCACAGGCACACGCACTGGTGCCGATGAGGTACTCAAGCACCATGTTCCATCCAATTATGAATGCTATTAACTCACCTACAGTCACGTAACTGTACATATACGCACTGCCCGTCGTGTGAGGTACTCTAACACCAAACTCAGCATAACACGCACCTGAAAATTGAGTTTAATGTTTTCATTGAAATTTTCATTACATTTTACTCAAGACTTTTTACCAAAAACAAATGAATTTTTTATTCAAAAGTTAACAGATTTTTTTTCTATTTTAATCACTACATTTCGATTTTTTTTATTAATAATAAAAAAAAGTCTTTAAAATTGAATTAGATTGTGGCCCTCAGCGATCACTAAATAGTTCAACTATTGAACAAACTACTCCGACATCAATAAAGCTAATTGATTAATTATCTCGAAGTACATGCGATAAAGAATTAGTACTATTTTTTTAATTGAAACTTTTGTTTTTTCTCGGGAAAGACTTTTTCATTAAGAATCCAATTAAATTTTCAACCGGTGCAGAATAATTGCACACCAATTACTGCAATGACAATGCAAAAATTTGTGTCAATATCGCGGATAACTGAAGTAAACTACAGTAATCAAAACTCCTCAATCACTGGTCATCAATTAATGAAGCAATTGACACTATCGCGAAAAGAATCTCTCGATTCAATTACAGATTTCATTGATATTAACGAATGTCAGCTAATTAACTCTATAATAGCAAGACCTGGGTAAATTATAATTTGTAATTGATGCATCGAGAAAATAATATTTCCCCCATCAAATATTTTTAATCATCTGAGTGACCGCAATTCGCACGGAAAATAGGGCTTGGAATTCTTGTCCGGGGAATACGGAATTGGCAAAATTGTCTCTTCTCTTCTTTTGCGCGGTGTGTTGTCTTCCTGATTGTGTATTCCTCATTCACCTCATATTCTAGTATACATGCACAAGCACAACTGTCTCATTTACATTTTTCAAGCAGCTCCGGAGGCGCTTTTTTTTTCTCAACAGTATCGATTTTTCGTGTCTCCAGGGAGTCACTTTGAGTCACACCTACTACTTGGCAAAATTGACTGATTTGACAATGAGACAAGCACTCAACCTCGTTTCTTGAGATAATGAATTCCCCATCTCCCACGCTTTGCTCCCTCCTCCCCCCCCCCTGTTTTTTTCCATTCCATTTCACTCTGATTTGAATTTTTATGACATTACCAGAGAAAATTGATGCCATTGCTGCGATAATAAATGAGATGATGACGCCTGGTCCGGCTACACTTCGTGCCACCATTCCGGCGACTAGGTACATGCCTGTCCCAACGCATGACCCAACACCTAGAGACGTGAGGTCTAGGGTTGTCAGGCACTTCTGTAATCACAAAAAAATTGAAAAATTGCGGATGAGTTTATTCCACGCCATGAAATATTGAGTATAAATTAAAAAAAAATGGTCGGGGTCGTTGGTCGCTCGCTACGCTCGCTCCCATTGTTGTTGCGTTGAACTACTATCTTCCCGACTAATTCTCAACACAATTCGTAACGCGATT
>JAPYZM010001203.1:0-20363 GCA_030522845.1 Psyttalia concolor
GGAAATGACAGAGCTGGAGAAATTCGTGATTTTTTAAGTAAATACTTCTCTCAAGTAAATGAATATTTGGCAAAACTAAATTTTTCTCTCAGTGTACTTGTGGAAAGTAATTAGGTATATCCCGCGAGACACTCAAATTACCTATGACCAGTGTTTCTCGAATTTTTAACAAATGACTTGTCCCAAGTAACATTTGGTGCTGGCAGCCAGTACTTTTTTTGTGTAAATTTTCCGTAAATAACTAAAATACCAACTAACCTGTCCCCACTCAAACCGTAATTTCACATTCACTCACGAGGTAGCGCGTCGTTTTTCAGCATTTTCCTCGTTTTATCACTTACTCTCTATCTTACTCTCTAGTGCCGAACGAATATGAGGAGTGGGGTAACCACCCAATGATGCCCACGACACGCGCCTCACTTGCCGCCCAGAACTGAACCCATTCCCCTTAAATGGTTTCACCAATTTGTGACATAGGGCGTGCCGTGTTTTCGGTGTCCTCTACCGAGCCTAAATAAGTTGGCCTTAGAAAAATGCTATTTTACGCATCCCTGGTGGACCTGTTGATTCTAAGAATCAAGCGACCCGGTTAGTCGATCGTTGGTCGATTGTGATGTCGAGTCTGAGTAGTCTAAACGACCTACGATCAAGTTCCCCAACAGTCGATTGCGAGTCGATCCGAGCTGGAAATCTGTTGGAATCGAGTATAAGTCGATTAAAAACAGATTATAAGGAAATTGTTTCAATCGAAATGAAAGTCACATTAAGACTCGAGTCCAAGAGACGTCCAGCTTGAATCGACTCGCAATCGACTTTCAGGAAACTTGATTGTAGGTCGTTTAAGCTACCTACACTCGACATCACAATCGAACCATGATTAAGTCAGTACGGCGTTGCCACGATGGTATGTTGACAGCTGTGCTTCGCCCACGGTAAAAGAATTTTATTACCGCCGGGCGGAAAGAGGCTACTTTCTGCCCGCGGAGCCTCTCTCCACCCAACGGAAAAGAAAAACGGTATTCTACCCTCGGGCGCTAAAATAAAGGACCCTTGTCCACGTGCTAACCACCGGTTAACTTGAATTCCAGTACCCAAGTAGAAATAAACGATCAAAACAATGCTTAATCAGGCTTGATCCAGGATTGACAAAGACTCGTCGAGCCTCGCTATCGAAGATTGAAGCAAGCTTCAACGAACATTGAAAAATCACTATGTTTCCAAGGCTGGAGACCCCAACAATGGTCGGGCCTTGAGAATCAATCCTTGATCCAACCTTGGGTTTAATGATTGGATCAGGTTGTAATCCAAATGACGTCTCAGGATGTGTGTAAATCCTGATTCTTGCTGGCCGAACAAAATAAAGATTCACTCATTTATTGAATAAAAAAAAGGAATTGAAACAGAAATTTGTTGCAAGAATTTTGAACTGTTTAGATTCAATTTACATCCCCCATAAAGAAACAATGAATTCTTGATAATTCCACGTTTCTATGTATAATTATCGGTTTCCCTAATTTTAGGAAAAAATTTGTTAAATAATTTCAACTTGATTAATCATGTATTGATTTGGAAATTAAAATTCAATGTCAACATTTATGAGAAATATTTAATAAATTGAATTTGAAACATGATAGAACGAGCTCGATCGACCATTGTTCCTCATATTTGGCTGTCATTGATTTCACAATGGAACTAACTCTTGTTCTATCTTAATTGTTCATCTAGTAAGGGTAAGGATGGCCACACGTTTTGAGGTAAGATTCGGATGACAACCCTTATTAAATGATTATAGCCAAGCTTGGATCGAGTCTTGGTCAATCCTGGATCCAGCTTGATCGAACCTCGTTTCGATCGTTCATTCCTACCTTGGCTTCGATATCCCAGTCTTGAGCACCAATGCTGTTCCAACCTTAAACTAAGGCTTGATTATATGTTGACGCCCTATGCTTGAAGCAATAATGGAAAAAAGCTTGATTCAAGGTTGGCTTATCCAGCCTTGATGTCAAATCCTGTTTCAGTCTTATTCCAATCGTCAGCGTTGACGTTTCCTACCTCGGCATTACTCTCTCTAAGCCCATTTCTACTTATACTAAAACTATACATCACTCAATTGAATTTAATTACAAAATATAATCACCCAGTCGCATTGTAATATGAAAAATTAATAAACTATTTGAGTTACGAAATGGATTCATTAATCCATGTGAGCATTGAGTTTAAACAACCAGACTATGAATGAATACCATTTCTCAGCAAACGATCAGAAAAAAATCACTTCATACATTTTGACAGGGATCGATGCAGACGGGTGGATTATCGATAGGGGGTCAGATTAAAGTTTCATTTAAATCGCCATGCGAACCATATTCATCTCCGCATTAATATTTTATCCTCAAAGTACATATGTACATTGCTTTGAGGACCTACATCAACTGTAGTCCGTTGGGCGTGAAGGAGTGGAGACGAGTGAAGAATATGGGAGGTGGTACGGACCACGGGGAGGACCACTGACTGCGCACAATTAGGCCTCGGCGCGCAACAAATTCATCTTCGTTGGATACGCAGTGCCTATGACCCCGGCGTCCAACCCATCGATTATCAATCACTCGATGTGTGTGTATGATTGTGAAGATGTGTAAGGGCAATTGTGGGTGAGTATGCAGAAAAATTTGAACGTAAGTTACACTTTCTTGAGTGTAATTTATAATAGAAAACATCTTGCTAAGGCCATAATGCGGTCATATGCACTGAAAGAAATACAAGTTTTCGAGAAGAACGTCTTTACTTGTATCAAGAACACTTATACCTCGAAATTGCCTATGGTTTGAAAATTGGCAAAAAATATCATCTTACTCTGAACTAAATAATACTTTCACCATTTCATTACCTACTGATTTCAAACACAAAAATAATTTATTTGTACCAAGAATTTAGTTGTTGAAATAAAGTCTAGAGGAATGTATTTATTGAAAAATGTTGTAGCCTCAACTCCAAGATATTCTACTGTTAGAACTATTAGCCTTGGATATATGGGAATTGCAGTGTACGAAGAATCATATGCAATTCGTAAAATGAGAAAATTAGTAGAGGAGTAGAAAACTATCGTAAACTACGGATCTCGAAAGGAAAATCCGGCAATTCAAACGAAAATAATAGATTTTAAATGCAAGTTAGACCATTTATGCGACATCGCCCTCCAGAAAGAAGTTGCTGTCATAACAAATGACACCGCTAGAGAGCTATTAAATTTCTATCTTAGAAGATGACAAAATGGTTGTTTGGATAAAATAATTGATACTAGAAATTGGATCCGTAATTTATGGACAACGAACGAAACAATCAATTCATTAAAATACGATACGCCAATATCAATAACTATTCTATTCCTGGCGTTTAAAAACTACATAGATCATATTTTCCATAAATATCTCCTGAGATCAGTCGATTGCACTTCTAGGAGGTTCTTATAGGAACTCTATTAGAATTTAAAAGGGTCAAATTCAATCGATTTCTATTTTTTGATTGAATTTTTCTTATCTATTTAAAAGACTTCTGTATTTCTAATTTTTGTTTTAATTTTTATCTTAAAATTTTTACTGGATAATCGATTAGAAAAGCCGATTAAAAATTCGTCTTTCCCCTACAAAATAATTTTACGGCATGAAATCGACTACTCCTGAGTGTGAGAATTCACCGATTCACCGGTCACATGATTATGATGAAGTTTGACATTAAATTACTGATTAAATGAGTGTTAGAGGACAACGAATTTCACATAATTCAATTAAGATTAAGTATTACGGTGTCAAATGTCATCAAGGTAATTAAGAGGAGAGCCAATCGTCGCGAGGACCTTCTTAGGAAGCGTCAAAATTCTCAAAAATCTAGGGGAATAGGATCTAGAAGGTAAGATAGGTCAAATATCTCATGGATCACTAGGGTGAGAGTCAGATGTTACAAGATCAGATCATCTAGAGGGAGGAGGGCGGAAGGGAGGTTCGACAGTTACAAAATGTGTTTGATATCATTAGATCTGTTGATGTTTCATTATAATAATTGCTTATAGTGTTTCAATTGTTTTCTCAGGCCCTGAAGAGGACAACAATTGTTGTTGAAACGTAGGCTATAATTAAAGAAACTTAAATGGAATTTTTTGTTTCTTCATTTATGCTGACCTTTATGGCGTAGCATTAATTATATTTAAAGAAGAACAAGGTCGATACTTGAGGTTAATGACAGTTACAAAAATTCGTCTCTTTCTTCCGTGTCAATATATCGGAATGAAACGGGTGTCAATGGATAAATAATCTCCTCCCTCCGATTTCATTTCTCAATATTGACTAGGAAATTCGAAATTAGCTTTTAATTGGTGTTTTTTTACTTTCGACTCTCTCTCTCTAGTCTCACGACTTCCTCTAGTCTTCTTGAAACCAACTTGATTCGATTCTCATTTGATACATTTTAATGTGATTAATTGTTATGTAAGAGGGTCAATGGGAATTTTCTGATCTAGTTCACATGATTTTATTTTGAATAAACTTTTCCCGAAAATGAAATGTAAAATATGAGTTTTTAATTTACTCACTTACTTGAATTGTACAAAAAAATTAATTCACCCAAATTAATTGTTCAATTATCAATGTACTTGTTCAATTATCTATTTATCTATTCTTCAAACAATTATGATAAAATATGCAAGAGGTTATAAGCAAATTATGTCCAGCATTTATATTTATTAATTTAGTTAAATTAGTATTCATTGGGTGATGAATAAAATTTCAACTAACCAAATTTTCCCTTTTAGAATATACATGCAAATCAATCAACTACTAAATAATTTTGGAATAAGTAAATATTTCCAATACATATGGTATATGCAAAATAGAGTTTATCAAACAACAATAGCATGATAGTCTAGCGGATATGGTATAGGGGTTGCTTTTTATAATTATAATATAATAATAATATATATAATTTTATAATTATATAATAGGATTTACACGAATCAGGTTTAATCTACAATCTCGCAAAAATAGTTTGAAAATTGGGTAAACATCGAGAAATCCTACACTTTCATTGTTGAGTTATTATCAACGAAACATGGACGATTTTACTACCTCGACCTTAGTTGAAAAAATTATGAGTAGGATCATCAATATTAGAGACAAAAAAATTGATTGCAACAATTACTTTTTCTGTTGACTGAACAATTCGTAGAGAGGGGGGCGAGGGGGGGGGGCGTAGACAAGTATAATAACACAAAAAATGAATTATTTGAGATCTCGCCACTAATTTTTCTAGTGCTACATTTCACACTACCTGAAATCTTCAATTCCATCATAATTAATTTATTTGCATAGTTCAGATGTTGCCGTCGACTTTCGCCTGAGTTAACGGCTCGACAAACTGCGACGCCCCCCCCCCCCTGCAACCGCTAGAGAAATGCACATTTTGCGTAAGTAAACGAAATAAAAGCCAACGAGATTGGCATTCAACCATTTTCATTCCCTCGCGCCTGGACATGTGTTTAAAGTAAATGCATGAACAAGGGGTCGAAGATGGAAAAATGATAAATCTCATTGGTGAGAAGTGGAGGAAGAGATTACAGTGTGAAGATGATGGAGAGAAAAGAGGACGACATAAACCCAGCTTGCTTCGACAGTTTCTTATTCATTGTAAATCATATGATTTATCGCTCGGCGCGGCTTCTCCGAGGTTTACGCTTAGGAAAATTAAAATACGCGTCAATAAGGAGTTTTTCGTTGCAATGTATTGCAGCATGTGTTAATTTTGTTCACCTTTTTATGGGGGGGGGGGGAGGGATGGCAGATAATTATTAACACTTTCATTCCTATTCATGCGTTGATAACGCGGATTATTGTTGAGTCGTGAAGAATTAATTCGCGGAGAATTGCTGACGCGGACTGATTGCATGATTTAAAATTTGTTGAAGATATTTTTGTCTCTGAATACCATTTTTGTAGTTAATTTGCGACTTAATGTTATAAATTAAAGTTACGAATATTAACGCTATCCATGAAAAAAAACATCGAATCGGGTTAAACTCTTTATAACGAAAATTGAAATTGTTTATATTTTCAGACTGTTGTAATATTGCTTAAGAAATTCCAAGTTTCTCAAATTGTTTTAAAATTTCAACACATTCCGAATGAACGTTAATGATCTGGAGATTCTTAAAATATATACTGAAACAGATATACTCTTAACAGATATACTGACTGCATAATTGGACATTTAAGAAAAACATTCTTGTTCCTGCATTGACATTTTTTATTCGAATTAATTAGCGCGTTGGCTGTTCGTAATTCGAACTTACAAATATGAGAAATTGAATTTCTCCCAGAAAATCAGATTATTATTATTTTTTTTTCAATTCGACAGTTTCAGAAATCCGAAAAAAATACGAAAAACCTAATACGAAATTTTTTGGAGTCCTCGAGAATGGAGATCATATTTCAAAAATGGCATGATTCTTTTCAATTTTTAGGATTCAGTATTTTTCGATTGGTCAGAGGTTTATTATTTCTATTTTGCAGTTTATAAAAAGGTCAAATACTTTTAAAAACATTTAAAATGTAAATACTTTTGACATAGTTTAAATAAATATTTGAAAGAAAGTACCCCACTATGCTCCACTATATTATTGTCAAAATATGTGAAACATACACAACCAGTCGCACTGAAAATTAATTACGCTGGGGGACAGGATGCTGGTGAGAGGGGCCCCTCATAAGTGTCTAATAATACTTACTGGACATTTGAACAGTGACGAGTCATTATAAATTCCAAATCATCCCAATAATATTTGACACGTGTTAAAACGTATCAAAATATTCAAAACATTGTCGCAACTGCAATATTTTCTCTGCAAAGACTTCGGATCCTCCATTTGCCCTAATGTCCAATAGACCAAATTGAAAACAATCCCATCCTCCTCCCCTTCCAAAAAAAAGTGAAACCCCCTCTCCGCCTGCCCCCCTCTTCTTCGGGAATAAATGAGAATAATCCCAACCGTAATAACCACTTGAACCATTTCACCGCTTCGCTTTCTTATTTTACGATGAAGTTCGAATAATAGAGTCGAAGAAAAACTTACTCGTCACACCCGCTCTACGAGGAGGGGGTAGTGAGCGAAGCGTGCGAGTGGGCGGGACCGCTCGTCAAGCAAGCGGTCATAACTGGAGTCATAAGTTATTGAAAAAATCCTATATCCTCTCAATGTTTTTCTACACGTCTTAAAACGTCACAAGGCATCTAAAACATCAGCAAGACTAAAATACTTTCTACCCAAACAAGTCTTATTCTTCACTTGCCGTAATGTTCCATTAGACTAAATTGAAAACAATTTCATCCTCTCCCCTCTCGACGGAAAAAAATACCAACTCCTCCCTCCCTTCCGCTTCTCCGGAACTAAATGAGAATAATTCTAACCGTAATAACCACTTGAAACATTTCACCGGTTCGCTTTGAAACAAACCAGGGAATTGAGATTGACTGGGGTGGGATGAATCGTGTAAAGGGGGTGGGAACTATAGGAGAAGACCTAAAACTAATATCGAATGAAAGCCGCAATTGCGGTCACGTCGGTATTCACCACGGCTTCGCTACCGTGCGGGTGCCCCCCGAGAGTGTAACAACCCCACTCTCTCATTCATCTTTCCTTCTCCCTCTGTCCACTAGGCGTCTTGGAAATAAACTTGTGAGTCCCACCCCCGGACAGTTCGCAACCTCGTCGGCACCTCGTGCCACGTCTCGGGGCCTCGCGGAAGGCTCCAACAATTTCGCGGTCGGTAGGACTAATTTTGAATGCCATTAGTTAGCACACGCCGACCCACCGGAGAATAAAGCCCGACCACTCGGGATTGTTATTTTTAATTTTTTTCCTTCTTTTTTTCTCTACGTTGGTTTCAGATTCTCTCGGTGCAACCGGAGCTACTGATTGTGCCGGGAGAACACGTCCGAACGAGGAAACGAGAGGTGGTACCAAGTAGCGCGTTATATATACGATATGATGGGGGCCCGAAGGTGATTTCGATGCGTAGTGCACCGGGTGGCGCCACCTTGACGGATCTTAGTGATTGAATCGGCCAGAGGAATTGGCAGGGAGGATGGAAAGGGGCAATCTGATGGGGTTGAGAGAATGAGCTCATTTTCGATGGTTGATATTGGTTTTGCAGTATTAAAAAATATATATACCTTGCAATTCTATTTTACAGAATACGATATGGGACCATTTTCACGGGCTACGAGGATCATATATGAGTGTTAAAATGACAATACGATGGTTCCATGGCAGTGAAAATTATTACTCTGAAGACCCAAATATGGATCGAAGAAGTTAAAATAAGAGTCCAGTAAGTGGGAATAAGGATCAAACAAGACGAAATAAGGAATACCCGTGCAATAGACTCATAAGTAGAATAAAATCGCGATATTTTACTATCAAGGTCCGTGTGTACCTCCAGCCGAACGTTATCTAGGTTATTTTTGTTTGGAATTTTTTACCTCCAATTACGTCTATTTGGAAGCTCATTTTTTGCAATGCATAGATCCCCGAGAATTATAAAGATATATTTGCAATAAATTAGTGACAATCAGCAACATGTTTCGCGCGTGATTGAAGTTTGAAACGTTTACTTGGCCGATACGCTACCGCGTATCTCGAAATGGGTAATTATCACGGCAAATGGCTTCCAATCGACGTCAACATGTCGGTTAGGGAGGCTGAAATGCAAAATATTCCAATCCTCCGCACTTCAGGCATTGATTTGCAAAAACGCTCTTTGAAAAAATTTTAAATATTTTTTGCATTTTCAAAATATCTTTTTTTATATCGGAATAAAGATGACTCGCGACAAAAAACTTGATATAAAATTGCGATGCTTCTGATCTGTCACATCTGTTTAATTTTACCCTTTACTGACTTATTTTTCAATATTTTTCAAAAATGCTCTTTGAAAACGTTCCTAATTTTCTGTAGTTTTTTTTCAAATATATGTATAGATAACGTTCGGCTGGAGGTACATCCGGGCCTTAAAGTAAGCCCTAAAATTTCGAATATTATTGAAGGGATGAAAATGGATAATGAGGACGTTCAGAGCGGCCGATTATTTTTGGTGGAATATTGATCTATTGATTCTGGAATATTATAAAAAACATTACTTACAGTTTTTTTTTGAAGGAACATAACACGGACACGTCATCAAGGTACGAGGGTTAAATAATAGATAAAATAAAGGTTATGAAAGTCAAAATACTGATCGAATGGGTCAAAGTAAAGTGAAAAAGTGAGAATAGGTTTCACCAATGTCGGAATCATAATCAAATTCAAATTGAAGAACGTCTTCATTCTAGGCTAGGTAAATAAATTTAATTATGTCATGAAATATATCGTTGTCTTTTCTTTCCTTATTTGTATATAACACGCCTCTATTCATTCACTGTCGGCAGTCCTTGATAGTATTCATTACGATTTTAGTATTAATAAAAAAAAACTTATGGAAATGACAATTATATGCTGTTACTCATAATTCATTTACTCACTTTGTGTATTAAGTGAGATTCAATGCCGCTATTTTCTCCGACAAAATGTCACCGAATAAAATTCAACCAAAATACGTAACGAATTCCGTGAATAATCTCAACCATAAAATGGTAAAAACACAGATCACTTCCTCCTCAGAATAAATAACCCATCAATACAATTTTTATATGTCATTCATTTTTACAATATCACGCAATCAGGATTTGCTTCCTCATTACAAATAATAAAACCCAACCATGAAGATAATTAGACATTTCTTGGCCATCTCCCGCCTAATTTATTTGTCGAGTGAGAGTTCAGTGAGAGTGAAATTTCCTAGTAAAAGTAAATACTTGGAAAATGAGGGTATGGAAATTGAGGATTAAAAGTTGATGGTGTTTGCCATATGCACATACGATGGCCGGGGCACACGATCGCTTCATGCGGACGGCTTCAAGTCACTCACGTATTTCACTTTGAAGTGCACCGCAGAGTTACATTGTGAGGGCATTATAATGCATACCCACCACCCGAACTGCCGAGATCGTTGGAGAAGGGCGAGGGGAGGGGGGAGGGCAGGAGGTGTGGAGGGGTTCAGAGGGTGTATTATGCGTCCGGTCTCTCGGGTGGTGTTCGATAATCAAATGTACTCGCAAGGCCCACCACTGCGAATGGTTGGAGGTGAGATTATATGAATAGAAAGGCGCCGGTATTGTACGTGATGGGTGTATTCAATCGAAAATCATATTGCGTGAAAGTGTGTATGGAGTGTTTGAATCATTTTTCATTAAAAAATCGATAATTATTGAAAATTACTCTTATTATAAATTGATTAGAGGGGAAAAATTAACCCGGAAGCAAATTTCCAGAATTAAATTCCTGTATGAAAATGTCATCCGTCAATCGAAGAAAACATGATGATAAGAAAATGTTTGTTTCAACAATAATTTAACTCTAAAAATAATTTGCTTTTAAGATAAATGTTCCTCACAAAATTGATAGTGAATAAATTCAAAATAATGCCCCTACCAAATTTCCATGAGTCGTTTTCTCAATAATCCATAAATCAACATCAATTATCAACATCTTGCTCCATAAAGTCACAGATTCATAAGATATATTTGCAGACAGATATTTTCCGGAAATGAATTATTTCCGGAAAAAAATGAAAAAAAAAATCAATTGAAACAAAAGGATTCTCATTTTTTTTCTAATAGACATAATGACAAACGTAATATTGATATTTCGTCTTGAAGATGTTGAAAAAATAAATGTAATCGAGAGATCTTTGACACGTGTACAAACAATGCCTCCAAAAATGAACAAAATTACTCTCGATGGCCGGTTGACCGCGTCATTTATCCTCCAGTATGGTATTTATTTGGAGGTGTATAAAACGAGAACCGTGAAGTCGTAACGAACGATACGATGAGCTCCTGCGCTACGCGTTCCCCCCACACTCTCAATCTTCTCTTTTGCTCCTTATATTCCCCCACAACCCCCGCCGCCCTTAGCAAAAAAATACCCGCGTTCTTTCGAGCGAGTGGTAGGGGGAGGGCAGCTGTGCTCTGTAATTTGTGCGATTGTGCCCGCGGGAGATACAATTCCAAATGATATTTCGTTTTGAGTTCATAAGGGATTTTAGTACTCATCTGGAATTAGTTCTGAATCAGGTGGACTCTTACAATTCGCAATAAAAAATCAATTATTTTGTTGACTCATTTTCTTTTCTTCTCTGTCTATTCCATAAAATAATCCGAATCAACCATAAAATCACGCGAATAAATAATTATTTAGCTGTCAACAGCAATTTTTCAACGAAATCCAAACGTATAAAAATTCAGCAATCAATTTTTCTCCTTAAAAATAATGAATTACGACCTGTCATCGAAAATCCAATTGATTCTCTAGTAAATTTTCCTCTAAGAATCAGTGATAAAATCATGGAAATCATGCACATAGATGAAAAAAAAGATTGAATAAACTTTAAATGAATAAAATTCGCCAATTATTTTCTCTTCTTGAAAGAAAATCATATAAGCCTGGCAATGCAAATGCACTCGACAATTACAAAACATCCGCTGTGCGAAAATCATCATTTCCCGGAGCTAAGAATAAAAAGCTCGTGGCAGAACGATTAAACCATACCATATGTTTTTGACATTTGAAAACTCTCGCTCACTTCCTTGAACAATTAAAATCCTCGAATCGATACTTTCCAAGTTCCCGTCGAGGTGAATAAAAGTCTTACGGTGGGTCGTTATGAGCGCGTGTGTACAAAAAAAACCATTTACTCGTGTGGCATCGTGTCACGCCTTAAACATAAAACGAAAAGTACCGGCACTGGCTTGAGTTTTATTTCCCACAGCGTCACACAATTCAATGTTTTGATGGGTTTAAGTATCTACACGCATGGCTAACTCATACATTGACGATGATAGTGGGGGTCAGGTTGATTGACCGTGGATTGGTGTTGTTGACTATGGGTTTGAGTGACCCGATGTAATTAGAAACGAAGGAGGACGCTCTCCAAGCCACAGTGTGGCGTTAATGAGCTCTGACCGCCGAGAGAGGTTCGAACTTGGAGTTGGTCTGGAGAGTCTTGTTGGAGGCCCCCTGGAGTGCTGGCAGTGACCTCTTCTGGGACACTCGTTTTCTTTGTGTATTTTTAACAGCGACAACTCTCATGAAATGACGGGTCCAGACTATTTGTCACCGCGGGCTTCCGGCGGCTGACAATGACCCTCAAAAATTAAGGATGTCTATCAAATGCCTATCAAATGACAAAATCGATTGGAGAGAATAGAATTAAACGAATAAATGATTCATGTTGCAAATTATGTATCTGATAATTGTTTATCTCACCGAATTGGAAGTGATATGGCTCACTTTTCAGAGTTGTCATAAATCAGTATGTATTAGACTTCTTCGTCATTGGGGAGGAGCCAGCGGTTTGCCAATATTCTGCCGATAAGTGCAGATGTGAGGATAATGTTTATCTGATAAAACTATATATATTTTCAAGTCTAGATAAAGCAGCTTAATCTATCAGAGCATTAAATTGATCTCACAACTATAAAAAAAATTGATTAATAATAATACTCTTAATATTGCTTGGGATTTGGCAAAATTCGATTTCGTTCCACTCGATATTTTTACATGTAATGTAAAGAATAAGATTCCTGAATGGATAATAATTGAAATTAATGTTTCTCGTAAGAGGCTATTAAATATTTTATTTCATAATGTAATATCGTCAAATTTAGAGCGTAAAAAAAGTTGGTAATAAAAAAAAACCAGTTAGTCAAGAACCAGTATTCTTACTATGATCATTTTTCTTTCGCACTCACCTCTATAGAGTTGTTTTGTTGTCATTAAATATTAATTTTACATTCGCACGGATAATTCATTCTGTGAACAGTAAAAAAAATATCCCAAAATTTTCAAGAAAACCCGAAATATTATTTTTCCAGTGATATGATCGACACAATAAAAACGAGCAGTGTAGAACTTCTATTTTAGGATCATTTTTTTTTTATTCTTTAGAAACCCTTTCCGGGTTTGTTAGCTGAAATAATTACAAAACAATTACAACAGTGACATATCAGTAATGATCAGATTTTCAAATTACACTTTTTCAGAAACTGGTCTACCGCTTTTATCACCGATAGTTTTAACGATTGTAGAATGGAGTTACTGTGGACTGGGAGTAGAACTCCTATTTGGTGGACATCAACCGTTGTTAATGCTTTGTTCCTAATTCCTTCTTTGGATCTAATTTGGATTTAATTTTTACCAATCGAATTAGTAATTGGTTTCCGAGAGATCCGTCAGAATTCCAACTGAAAAGAAAATTAAGGCTGTCACTTTCCATTCATCTAGTAAGAAAAATAAATTTAATTATTACCGAGGAATGATGAATATTTCCGAACCTATCATTACAACCATACTTTTATTAAATTGCTTCAATTTTCACCGGGGTGTTTAGCAAGATATAAGTAATCTATTAGTAACAAACTTTAACAAAAAAGTGAATTTTCCAACTACCACCCAACCAATTTTGCCCGTTAGACGTATGATCCCTCAATATCATATAGTATATCAATATCAAGATACTAGCATGCTTAAGTTCAACTTGCTATTCCAATTTTTTATCAAATTATTGAGCATATAAGACTGAAAATATTACAAAACAAAAATAAAAATAAAAACTGCAACGTCTACATATTGCAACGAATCTTCAATTTTCTCGTTCGTTATGTAATCTTTTATTTTACTGATTCCACACCTCTCCTCAGAAGTTACCGTTACATGAATAGTATTATCTTTGTTTTTCTTCTGATTAGATATTTTTATATTGTAAAATAAATTTTTGAAATAATTTTTCAAACTGCGTATTCTTTAATATTTTGATTGCTCTATAAGGTGCTCACTGAGACAAGTCCACTGAGACAAGTCTTTTGGGGAAAAAATTGAAATACGTCCGGTAGTTTTTGAAATATTGAAGAAAAATAAAATTTAAATGAGTAATCATATATTAGGAACTACTTCGTGCTGAAACGGTGCGTCAAAGTAAAGGATAATCTTACACGGAGAAAGAAATTCAAGAAAAATTACGGAACAAGTTACGTAATCTGGGAGCGAAGTTGAAATTTCATAGAAAGTGCCCAATTTCCACGTAACTTCTACGTTCTGTTCCGTAAAAATTACTCATCCGCCCACGTCAACACCGACACGTCAAGGTCAGCCGTCTGGCGGAGATTTTCAGGAACGCTCCGTAGAAATTACGGAGCATTCCGTAATTTTTATTTTTTGAGCCGTAATAAGTCTTGAAATTTATCGTAGCTTTTACTGTTGGAGTTTAGTTTCGAAAAAAAATTACGTAGCTTTGTTGTATGTTTTCCGTGAGGCTACGAACTCATTCTTCTTAATTCGTACAAAAATTCCTGAAAAGGATCTTGGCTCGCGCCTTTTACGTGACTTGTTCCGTAATTTTTCTCGAATATTTTTCTCCGTGTAACCATCATGGATTAAAATTTACGATTTGAGCGAAAAATTTTACCGCATTTATGTTGAATTTTTCTAAAAATCATAACATTCATAACATTAGAAATTCATTCATTCTAGACAGCTTGCAATTCAAATTAAGAATTGAAAAATTGATCAAATACAAGACTTCCATTTGGAAACAAAAAATTATAGCATCAACGTATGAATAAAAATATATGTGCCCTATTCCTCCCCCATCATCTCAAATAACCTGCATTCAATAATAATTAATATTAAATGTACTTATCGGATGTTCCAGCTGCAGTCTGGCGAAATAATTTACCTTCTGCACAGTGATATCATACAAAATGTCTGTGAATATGGAATCCCAAACCAACAAAAATAGGCCGCGACATTACTCGTGGCTGGCTAGGGGGAATGAGAGTGAGGTATTGTAATCTTAATACAATGGAGCCTTTAATCATTGATTAAGGAGTTATTCTACCATTATAGGTTCAAATAAATATTTCTGACGCGAAACTTCTTTTGCCCCGGTGGAGTAAGTCAAAAACACACGCGCCCTATGTCACAAACTCGTGAAACGATTTAAGGGGAATGGGTTCAGATGGCGGTAGTGAGTGAGGGGCGCGTGGTGGGGAGCACTAGATGACTGCCCTACTCCTCATAGTTGTTCGGCAGTGAAGAGTAAATCACAGCGTGGATTGTCATAAAACGAATGAAACACTGAAAAATGAACCTACGGGTTGAGTGGGGATAGTTTAGTTGGTGTCTGAATTATTTACTTGAAATTTTCACGAAAAAAATGAAAAATGCACTAAAGAAAAATGTACCAATGTAAATACAGTGTTACATTTTCATAATTATTTAATTTTTCGTTTTTCGAAAAAAAATGTAACGCCGTGGAACTCTTTAACGTAGACTAGCCCCTTAATGTAAATATCGAGAGGGCCATTTAATTTCTATATTTGTTAGGTCGTTATCTTTATTTTTCTTTATCCTGTCTATATAACAATTTTCCTTTCGTTTTTTCAATCTAGAAAATCATTTATTTTACAATATTGAGTGCAGAAGAATGGAATTCGTGGGTTAAGTGTCCTAGGAGAACATGAATGTACCATGGTTTGGCAGAGAGTGGCCTTGGGTTGGCCAAGGTTGAGCTAGAGTTGTTAAATCTCCCTTCATTTCTCACCTTTTATCGGAATTGAGTTAAATTCTCTGAGTCAAGGAAGTGAATTAGGATACTGAGTAGTACGTTTATATTTGACTAATTATCGACTACTTATTAATCCCTTAGGGATTCACTGCTAAAATTAAAAGAAAACTTAAATTTCTTACCAACTACTTATCTACAAAAAATTTCCATTAATTTTGTTATTGAAAAATCAATTAAATTGAGGAGTAAATGTAAGTGGATATGGAAGAGTTGAAGAGACAAAGAAATTCTAAGTTTCATATCCACGTGACTAATATAGTACGATTTAATCTTACACTGAATTACAAATTGCAACATTTCATATTAAATGAAATTATTGCTTAATTTCTCAGAAATCTTGAACAATTTGCCCAAATGCAAGCATTATCCCGCCAACATCGAGTCACCTCTCTGGACGACTCAATGAAATACTTTCAGAATATCATCAAACTTACGTTAATTCCCTCCAGGAGTGATATAATTGACCGTCCAACCCGTCAATTAATAAATGCCCCCTGAAAACGTGCAAAAACATGGAAAAAAAGGAATCCCAAAATCTCCCAAAAAGTGTACCTTAATTTTAATTATCAGCATGCATCCGACAAATTATTTTCCATCCAAATTTTATTTCCCTCATAATGCGGGGAATATATCCCCGAAAATTAAACCGAAAACCTCATTCTGTATTCTTAATTGAATATTTCCATTTCTCTTTCTTCATTAAAAACAAGACGATAAATACTCCCGAAGAAAAAAAATAATTTCCATTAAACAACAACAATTAAAGAGTGCAATAACTAACGACGATTACTCGAAAAAATAATCAGACTTCACATCGCAGTAATGAAAGAGACAAAATGTTGATTCTGAATGGAATAAATTTATCGCTATGAATGAAATAAAACACACGGAGTACAAGTGACAATGGCACGATAATTCCTAGAACTTTTCCCCAGGTATTTATGAGCATACATGCAGATATCCCCCCACGTTTGTAACAAGTAGCACGTACACAAGCTGAAATGTATATACTCATTGTACAGTACCTCACATATACATGTGATTTAGACACGGTTTGTGTCTTCGAGAGGATCCGCTTTGAATGTAGATTTACTTTAAAATTGTATACAATTGTGGCGAGTAAAGGGCGCGCCTTCAGTCCTATTGGAAAGCGGGAGTGATATTCCAGAGGAGAAAGATCCGTGAGCGTACGGGCATTACCATTTATTCAGTTTTAATAATATTATATTATGTGCAATATGGATTTGTTTTTTTTAGAAAAAAGGGTATTCGTCACAGGATTCTTCAAATCATAATTTTGTCTTTAGGACACGTTAAATGATGCGAAAGCGCCAGAAGATCAATTGAAACTAAAGAAAACAAATCTGTTTGTAATGGGTCATTTTTTGCACGATCTCTAACTTTACTGGATGAAAATTTTCATATAAATTCATATAATTATTTTTTATATCTTTTTTTGAAAGAATTTTGCGTGACCGGTTAGGTATTATCGGTGACAACGTTGTAGATTCAAATTATACCCCGGTATGACTAGTGCCATTCTATACTCAGAAAAATTGTTGTTTGTGGAGATAGTTCCATTCTTATCAAGACAAACTGACTATAAAAAATATCTTGCTGAAAGGAAAGAAACTTTTTGTCAAGAAAATTGGAATTTGTCCGATAAATGAGAAGCGATCTACGCCCAAGAAGAAAATGACTTCTCACCAGGTCGGTCTAGTTGTTTTTTGCATTATAATATCTTATTAATTGTATATAAATTGATTACAAGATGGTATTGGTGATAATTTTCAGATTGCTCATGATATTTTCTTTTTTTGTCTCATTTTCAAAGAATTTTTGTAGATTTTCATCTTTGCCGTAACAATTTATAAGATTCCATTTTACTTTTCGTAATTAATGATTATCGATAATACGAGATTGGGCATTGAGCTTCAACCCCCTCAAAATATTTATATAATTATTAATTCTGATTAAAAGCTGATTTCATTTTTTTTAGTGAACGTTGGGGGAGGGCACTTTTACCTCCTGACAATCTATCACCCTTTCGGCTTGACCTTCTCATTCATTCTGAACAATAACGTGGTAATAATAAAGCTTGGAATTCTTTTAATATCTTACGAAAAAATCCAAATTAGCACTCGTTTACAAAACCCTTGGACTAAAAATACTGAAACAGTATCAGAGTGCATCAGACAGTCCCGAAATTGCCATCGAAAGCCCCCCGAACATCTCCCGCCAACGATTAATCAAGCCGCGGACTTGAATTTTATCCACTTGGTAGACAGTCGTTTGTCACCAGGACCACCAGTGAGTCCCAACGATCCTTTCATTAATATCCCCATGCTCTCGCATCATTATTCCCCTGAGCAGGGGACGAAAATCGTGGCAAAGTGGTGCAAAAAGTCGACAAAAAAGAACGTAAAATGCGCATAACACTTGAACAAAATAAACCGCTTCGCCATCGAATTATCTTATCTCTATTCTCTTTACGGATCAATCCACATCAACGGCCCACGTATTTTATTTGAATAATCCACGAGACACGATAATAAGGATAATGACTGGTTGATTTTATTGCTCTCTCGAGTCTGCACCCTCGCCTATCGTCCACCTACTATTTTCCAATGGGCTCCCACGATGCTTTATAAAAAGTAGGCGCGACGGGCACTCTTTCCGACTTGTCGGGATTTGTGATATTTGACGTTATTTTTGGAAGAGTCAGAATTTTCGAGAAGTCTTTTTTATTTATTCAAAAGGACCTCACACTGTTTAAAATTTCTTACATATCAATAAATCATTCCATTTTCCGCCTTGAGTTTGCAGTCAATTTAATATGGAATTCAGGATGCAATCACCCATCTAACCGAAAAATCTGACTAATTGGGTTTTTTATATTAGATTATTATTGAAATTTCAATGATATCTTGGATTTTCAAGTCCATTGCCCCAGTTCACCATCATCTGTAAACCAATTTTCAGTGATTTAAAAGTTTACAAAAATTGTTGTCTGAATTTTCAAAATATTTCATAATTTCCCTTATCATATATGCCTGAAAAGTTATATTTCATTGAACAATCTTAAAATCAACTGGCTCCTCAATTAAAAAATCAAGAGAAATTTCATGCATGTAAGTATTTACTAGAAATTGCAAGATTTCTGTCTTGAAATTTCATGAGTACTTTTCTAATTGTATGGGAGCTCAACAATATTATTGCAAAAGATTATGACCGACAAACAATTTCCAACCTTTTCACCCTAAAACGACTTTTTGCAAGGAGGCTGGACGTGTCATTCGAATATTTTTCTATATCGTGATAAATCCATTATCTGTAGATCGATCTATAGATAAATAAGTAACGAAAATTTGTTTCACATTGCCTTCTTCACTTTTGTTAAGAATTTTCTGGCGATTTTTGGTCGAATTTTTCATCTCTTACTTTGAATGTGCCCCGTTTATTCAAAAAAAATGTAAAAAAGTGTTAGCAAAGAATACTAGTAATTGATTTAATTGGATTGTTCGCAATTGTCTGCCGCATAATTAGTTGTATGAAGCACTAAATAACTCAATTTTTGCTATTAACTAAGCAAGATAGCTTATTAAAAAGTGAGAATTTTTCACCTATCTTAATTACACTTTCTTATGACGTAAAAAAAATTGGAAAAAAATGACAAAAATTTTCTCGAAAAAAGCTGCAAACTCTTAAATTGCAAAACACAAAACATAAAAATATTAATTTCACACCCTATTATTCGTATTACGAAATAAAAATTTAATTCACTCGAGGGAAAATAAATAATCTTGTGTGTTGATGGATATTTTGTATCGCGGATGATAGAGCGTGAATTTATTGTGCGGCGAATAAGAGAAGTATCTTTCAACGTGCGTGTCAATTCCCATGTAGACGAGTGGCATACGCGTGGGTGAGCCCACGATACACTTTGTTCAGTATTAAAACATTTTATTGTTCTTATCAGCCGATCGGTTTGTCGTTTTTTCACTTACGATATTTCGATTATTCCGCTATTACCCGGATGATTTAGAGTTTCGATAGATGGATATCGCTCATGCTCACTCATTTACGACATGGAATGTGATACATTTGAATCAGGCGTTTTATTGGGGGGAAAAATAGAGGAATTTTATTACAAGTAAAATGGTTTTCCACTCGTCTCTGCACCAGTCGGTATTGAGTTGTTGTTATTCGTTTGACTAGCTCGAGAGTTAATTTAGTTCGGAGGTGCCTGTGCAATTTTGCATTTTAACTTGTGTGTGAAAAATAATTTTATGCCATAGGCGCCCGTAATCACACGATTCTAAACTCGCTTCGCTCGGTTAAATCGCGGATTACGGCCACAATGACATAAAATATTGTATGGACCTTGTGCGTAATGGTGTTTTTTGGCTCGTGGGATTATAACACTCGTCTTTGGCTCGTGTTACAACCTCCCACGAGCCAAAAACACCATTACGCACATGTTGCATGATATACTATTAAAATAGTATATTACGTTACAAGTGTGAAAAAGGGGGAATGTTAAAACGAGTGGGGTAATGTTTTTAGGAGCAGTCGTAGGACAGTTCACAGCAGAGT
>JAPYZM010001204.1:0-10149 GCA_030522845.1 Psyttalia concolor
AAGTGACGCGCGAAAGTCCACGATGTTTGGCGTCGGTTCACACTCGGGTCGAAAACGGTTAGGGGCGCCGCCGTGACCCACGCGTCGTTTTCACTGGAGGCTGTCCAGAGTTGTATTTTGAAAATGGCGGGCGAGCGAATTTTTCGATGGTTAATAAGCCGAGGAAATTACGGGGGCAGTGAATTTCGGGGATTTTAGCTGGGGAAGTTTGCCGGATTTCTCCACTTTTTAGGGGTAATATTATTGATTTTTTTGGTTTTTTTTGTCGGGGGGTTTGAGGTTTTGAGGATTTCAGCGGTGGCGGGAAGGTTAAATGTGCGATGGGGAGGGCATGGGAGGCTTCGGAATCCTCGAAATTCCTCGGGCACACGATTTTATGAACAATTTCTCACCCCTCGTGTACCCCGGAGTGAAAATATAACGACTTCTGTCTTTCTATATATTCCCCGGATGACAGAATTTCTCGCCGCCCTCGAGACAATCGATACTGGCCATTTTTCGAGGCATCATCGCCAGAATCAATCGAACGTAGCAAAAAAAAATCCCCACGTCTCATATTTTTTTTAGTTCTCATTCGGGTTTGCTGAAGCTGATAAAAACGATAATCGACCACGAAAAAGTTGAAGGTGGACGAAGGATTGATTATTTATTTAACAAACTCGAGTTAGAACTGAAATTGTTGATCAGTAAACCCCCGAGAACACTCGAAAGCCTCCACTCGATTGAATTAATTAGACATGCTACCTTTTTATTTCAGGGTTATCAAAGTTTGAATATGTCGGACGACAATTCACCAGTAGTTGAAGAGCAGAAGAAGAAGCGCGGCAGGCCAGCGAAATCGGACAAAGGTGCTGTTAAGGAGCCGAAGAAACGTGGCAGATCAGCAGCAGAAAAAACTAACAATACACCACGCCCACCAAAATCTGATAATGAAGATGATGCACCACCTGGGCCAGTAAAGAGGGGCAGAGGAAGACCCAAGGGCTCCCACAAAAAGAAGGTAATAAAGGTGAAGAAAATCTCATACATCAAATTAAATCCTCCCCACATTGTCAATAATTCCCACTTCATTCCCACTTCGAACACCTCATGACTCCTCGTGAATATTAATAATTATTCAGAGAGCGAGCATGAACTGTTTGACGGACAGGGCATTTTTTTTAATGGTTCTCTGATTGTTCCCGCAGCAGGGCTCACCAAAATCAACTGCTCCTTCATCGGGACGTGGACGAGGAAGGCCCAAAAAAGTCGAAGAAAAACCTGAGAGTACTGGGGAGGAGGAGGACGAGCAGGAGGACGAGGAGGATGAGGAGGAGAATTGAACTGATTGATAATTAAAAATAAAAACGCAAGAACAAAAACAAAAAACAACATCTTTATGGGCTTCACACACTGAAGCCCTCATCATCAACATTATAAGAAAAGAAACAAATCATTTTTTGGCCTGAGTCTGCATTACGTCCTTCAATCATTCTAATTCTTCGTATTTTGTTTCTAAGATTAATATTATTTGGTAACGTGATGAAAACCGTGTGACGAGTAGACATTTCTCAAAAAAAAAAAAAATAATACAAAAAGCTATGAAAAATGTACATTTCATATGATTAATGAAATAGCCGATCAGTCGAGTAAAAATTTGAGAATAAAAATTATAAACAAAATGAGTTGAGAGTGATATATGGAAAGAGCATATTATTAATGAATTTTAGTTTTAATGTAAATTCAAACGCACAATGCGTCCGGATTTTCTCTACTTCTCTTTGAAATATTTTAACGATTAACAATTTTGGATTAAAACTTGACGGCATTGATTCATTGTAGAGAACAAAACAAAACAATTTATGAATGGAAAAGGGAAAAAAAAAATATTAAAAACCCATTTGAAAATAAATCATGAGTTCTGTAGTGATTTCTCACCCTTAGATGTTGACCATCTTTTACTGAATATTAAAAGCTATTAAATCATCTACTCGTGCACACTGATTCTAATTTTCATGGGGACGAATGGTGAATTCAGTTTTAAAAAATTGATTTAAAAAAAAAAAACAACTAAATATTCCACAATGACAACAAAAAAATTATTCCAAGTCCACTCCTGTGGATTTTTATTCTTAAAGACGCCGGTGTGAGTAATAATTAGACAGTTTTTTTTTTTTAAGAATGCAAAATAGTAGAATACTCTTTATTATATTACGAACGCGTGAAGTCTACTTCAACATATTGCAATTGTCAAAAAAAAGGCTGAAAATGAGAGGAAAAAAAAAGGAAAAGGAAAAAAATGTAATAACTTTGCAGACAAAATGTACACCATGAGAACCGTTTCTAAGACAGAGCAACATTGTGTGAATGTAAAATTTGTATTAAAGTAAATAAATTCACAAGATACTCTTTAATTTAATTCGCTATACCCCGTAATTAAAGCGTCCACTGGTAGAGTTTAAGAAAAAATTGTTAAAACGATGAGAAACATTCGCAGATTGAAAAATAGTTGAGGCTTAATTTTCCTGTTTATTATAGTTCTTCAAAATCTTTGTGAACACTTAACTTTAGTTTAAAACTTGAAGTTCTTCAATTAGACTTTGCTCGACGACAGATCTATCGAAAGAAAATAATTTCACCGATTTTAGTGACATTATTACAGTCGAAAAATTACATTATTGGTGAAAGAGCTTTAATAATTGCCACTACATGATTGATAGGCCTGCTAAAGGTTTTTACTGTATGCACTTGTCCTACAGTCTACAAGTGTCCATAATCACGGCTTTCTAACTCTCTCCAAATAATTCTGACCTTTTTTTTGCACAAAAATGTCTACAACTGTGCGATTGACAATTTGATTATTAGCAACAATTCTGATTGAATTATGCAGAGCTAATGAAAATAGATAGAGTTGATTGTTTTCGTCACATTAACTGAGAAATTTAACAACTATCACAGCATTAAAATGACAAAAGCTGTTCAAAATAATTTTCGTGAATTAAACTTCGAAGATCTTTGCCACACGTGCACGAGAGATAAAAATCCTACGGACGTTCTCGATAAATGTTCAGGGATCTGCTCGTTTCCCCCCCGTGAATTAGACAAAAAAGCGTATGAAAAGTAGACACAAGTCTCCCAAAATTGAAGTCAACGAATTTTCCATGCCCTAACTAACGAATTAATTAACTAATTAATTTGACTAATCAATTACTCCGCAATTGACACCACAGATTGTCATGTTCTGTAGTTTGCCCGTATTTAATAATTAATCTCTTATTTTGATTGAGAGAGAATCCCCACTGGAGACTTCTCATTAATTATTGAGATTAAGATTTTCTCGTCGGCTACCCAGTCTTTGGCACTTTGGAAGGTACATTCAGAAAACATACGCAGCTGTAGCACAATTCATTAGCGAATACAATCAGTGAAATAGTTGCGCAATTCCGGCATTTTATAAATATTATTTCTTCAGCAAAAATTCTGCACTTCGTCCTCTGTTCTGCAGCGATTGATGGAAGGGGCTTTGACAATTGTCAATGATTTCTCGTTTTGTTTCAACTTCAGTATAAACATTATTTACAAGATATCAAAGTAATCTACTGGAAAAAGTAATGCCGCCAATTTTTGGTTCTCCCGAGAGACGAGAGCCACTGGCGGTATTCGACTCGTTCACCCTCTCCCAATTTCCCCTAAATCTGACGAGTAATTTAACAATTAAAAATCGAAGCTATCGATAATCTGAAGAAAAATGGGATTACACGTATGAAAAAGGATTCATTGAAAGTCCTAGCGAATTCGCTCAGAGTGGGTTTACATTTGATTACCATTCGTCATTAACAATATTAATTAACATTCTCCCAGCATCACGACCTCAAATAAAAACTTTGATGATTGATAACTGTTCACTATGAATGCCTGAAACTCCTAGAAGTGCTGTGTGTTCATAAAAATGATTATTTAATAATTATTAAACTGTAGTCTCTGGAAATCCGCGTATTCTAATAAAATAAATATTAGGGAGATTATTAAAATGACATAGACACGACTAGTATGAATATTTTCACTTGAAAAATTGCAATTGAGAATATTAAATTGTTATAACTGCAGTAGAATTGCTAATCGATCGAATTAAATTCAATGAAATTCATAACGAGTTATTAAAGGAATTTTATCTGATTCGTTCGACCTTCTTTGGATTTTTCCTTCAATCCCGAACTTTCTTAATATTTTAAACATCAAAATCTGAATAATAGTGAACTGGTGGAACGATTAAAGTCAACAAGAAGATTTCCTTCAACTGTCTCCACTGATGAGTGCATTTCTGGACACAAACTGTGACAATCGGTAATGATTCCCCTCGGAAAAAATTCTTCCTCTCCGTAATTTAAATATCAGGAGAAAAAAATTGCTTTCAATTTCCCCCAGGCACTCGTCTACGATAATTGAAGTAAATCCTCGCGTTGGAGAACTAAAATGTCATTGAGCAAGGAAAAATGTAGAGTAGATTTGATAAATTCTACATGAAACTATCGCCAGTCAAATATTCGGCTAAATTTTGGTAGTGCGAGAGCACTGTCAGCACACATCTTCGTCGACGGACTGCAATTCCACTCCCTCATCAGTGGCATCCTTGACATTATCCTTGGACCCTGGCAAAAAACGATGTGGTATCTTCATTGGATTATCATCGTTATTATCACTGCAGTCACGACGAATCCTGCGTCAGTGGCTGAATAATTCGGCATTCTCTTCATTATCCATTGACTGATACCCCTGCTGCAATAATTCAATTCTTCAGTTTAATTTAGATTTCAGTTATCACGTTAAAACGAGGGAATAATGTGATCATACTCGTCTTTGGGCCCTTCCGAGTCCCTCGTCAAGTAATTCAGTCTCCCAATCGTCCTCGCCCTCCTCACCTGGATCAAAGTTGTACAGGGGCATCAGCCTGTGCCTGAGGCGCTCCATTTTCCGTCTTCTCGATATTATCAATACCTTCAATCAATTTATAAAATTAGTCATCAAATATCCCAGCAAATTCGCTACAATATCTTACGAAAATTCTATTGGACACTCTCCAGGACAATTTGTCTACTAAAATCTTTACACAACAATTGTCACATGGAAGTTATTTATATTAATGTGCTCTCATGCCGGAAAATGTTAAAAAAGTGGAGCAAGAAATTGTTTAAAAAATGTGAGGCAACGTTCTGACGTTTTGTTTTAGTGGAGACGGATAAAAGAGCTTGTGCAATTTATGATTTAACATCTCAATCGTCAGTGGATCTAGAGAACACTGCGAAATAATGGCTTTTGATGATTTTCTGGGGCGATTGGACCCTAGCCGAGACATTTACAAAATAATATCGTGACATTCTTTCGCGATCTTCGAATGGTTTGTTGTGTGGGTTCAAGCATCCTCACCACTGCAGTGAGTATCACCACGAATATCATGACTCCAAGTGGAACAAATATGTATTCTACCCCATCAGGTGGTCCAAATTCATCAAATGGTTCCTCAGTAGTAGTTGTCACACAACTTCTCGTTGAATTCGTTGGAGATGGGGTAGCTACAGCCCTCAGTACGTCAGCCTGTGTTGTTTCATTGGTGGGGTCTGAAGGGGCTGGATACTCCTCAGTGGGTGTTTCATTGTAAATAGCTTTACTGATATCCGTTGTTATTCGCTCCAAACTCTGGAGAATTTCGGTCAGTCCAGAAGTGCCATTACCCTCATCCTCCATTGTCTTTTTTTTCATTCTCAATTACTCTTGTTAGTTAATTGTTACGACAATTCCCATCAATCAATAGACATTGGTTAGAATTTTAACGTGCAATGATAGATTGGCTGTCATCGTTAGTATTTCAGTTATTATCTTTTGACATCCATGAGAATTTAATTTCTCAATGCCAATTATTGTTTTATCCTTTTGACAAAGTCAGATCAACCTTAGTTTTACTGGTAAATTTATACATTTAATTTTAGTCATTTCAACCGCCGTTATCAGACAGTGACAAATGTAAAGATAAATAAGATAATTCTTGATGTAATTTCAATTAATTTCAGGCAAACTTTGTAAAATCTCACGTGAATTTGAAATTCAGGGACGTCTAGGGGATCATACACTCCTATATTGTGTACATCACCAAACGTTTGAGCTGCTGGTTCGTAGCTAGGAGAGGACACCCGAGACATATGGGGTCTGTAATATGTAATTGTTGATGAGAACAGATATTGACCTGCGTTATTATCGTCAATTTACGACGAGACAACGAATATCCAGATTTGTTTTAACACTTTAAAACGGTTTTGTGTCAGTGTGAGAATCAATCGACGACGTAGACTTTTTTTTTTACTGAGTACGAGACATCTACTGGTGCATCCAGGAGCTAGTGAATGGCGCGCCATCAGTCCATGTTTTGGTAGTCATCAGTTGTTGACAAGAAACATGATTTGACACTGAGAATTTATTTTCTTTTTCTCCTCTGCTATTGACTGAAATTGATTGGAGTCGATGAACAACGTTGACAGTCAGTGAAGGGTTAACTGGAGGATAGAGAGATGGTAGGAGTTTTTTAGATTAGGTATCATTTTTTGGTTAACATCAGGGCAGGGTCCAATACTAGCTTTGAGCAAATGTTTCAGACATAAGATTATTTAATGGTAATGACAAATAGTCCTCGGCAGAATTACTCCGGAGTAGATCTGCAATCACACGATAAAATTTGATAGAAAATCCTGGTGATTCCGCTAGACAAGTCCATTGATGTCGATTGAACTTCCTGATAGCTTTTGGCTGTCTCTGTTAAGATATTCAATAGAAAAACTTCTGTAAAAACGAATATAATCAAGAGTTTGTGTCACAAAAATTGATAATTATGGTATTCATGTGTAATGTAGAATAGATCACTAGCACCGAGTCAGTGTGGCAGACGTCCCCTGCTCCTGAACATCGAGAATATCAACACATCAGCAGTGACTCAGTACAAAAGAGAGCCAACGACTATTGACGAGAATGCAGAACCTAGAGGAAAACGAATAAGGCTGGCAGCAAAAGTCAAGCCACTTCTTATTCCTGACAAAAAGGCGATTAAATTGAGTGACAAGGACTTGTCAGCAACTCAGGACATTATTTCAGACCATGTGAGTATAAGAAGCAAGATCCTTCCAGCTGATGACACAAAAATACCAATCAATACGATAAAAAATATTCCCAGTAATTTTTTAACTGATCATCGTCCCCATATGGAGAAAAATTGTCATTATTACACAGTTGATGATTCACAGGAGCGAAGAATTCGAGATTTACTCAAGAAACCCTTCAAAATACCTATCCCAGGTTATGAATTGTCGGGTCGATCACTGGGGTCCAGGCTCTCTGGTCCAAGGAGGCCTCTACATGATCCTTACGCTGCCAATGCACTGGTGGTTTATGAACCCCCTGAGTTATCTGAGCACGAACGTCTGAAAATTGATGAGTGAGTCAGAAATTCAATAGTAGATTTGTAAACAATATTATTCCCATCAAAGTCCAAGTTGCGGTTGGAGAATCTCCTCAAATTGACTTATTTTCAGGAGCAAAATGTTGGTTCACGTTGTCGTGGATCCTCAGCTGTGCAACATCCTGCGTCCACATCAACGAGAGGGTGTGAAATTTATGTACGAGTGCGTAACGGGAAAGAGAATTGACGGAGCCTTTGGCTGCATTATGGCAGACGAAATGGGTCTTGGAAAGACTCTTCAATGTATCACACTCCTTTGGACATTACTTAAGCAAGGTTTCATGATTATTCCACGTTTATCAAAGACTCCTAACTACAAATAAGACATTTTACTCAAGTATTCGCTCGAAATATTTGGTCGGCGGCCGAAAATGTCTGATTGTCGAGGCCAAAAAATAATAAAACAATTTGGATTTGCAGGACCAGAGGCCAAGCCCCTAATTGAGAAAGCAATAATAGTGGCACCAAGTTCTCTAGTTAAGAACTGGTACAACGAAATATTCAAGTGGTTAGGGAGTCGTGTAAGACCCCTGGCAATCGATGGTGGCAGCAAGTCGGAGATTGACAACAAATTGACGGGTTTCATGAAGACATTTGGACGTCGCTGTGTCAATCCCATCTTGATCATCAGCTACGAAACATTTCGGCTTCATGCTCATGTCCTCCATCAGGACGAGGTGGGCCTGGTGCTCTGCGACGAGGGGCACAGGCTGAAAAACTCGGAGAATCAGACCTATCAGTCTCTGATGGGGTTGAAGGCTAAAAGGCGGGTGTTGCTCAGTGGTACACCAATTCAGAATGACCTCCTGGAGTATTTCTCACTCGTTCACTTCGTAAACGCTGGGCTACTTGGAACTGCTCAGGTAACACTCCAATTATTTTATTTCACGATCTCCGAATTGTACGTTCACTGCCCATGAAACGAGTACTTCACTCACACTAAATTGTCTTGCGTTTAGACTCGCCCCAGATCTCAATTGATAAATTCCCATTCCAGGAATTCCGTAAAAAGTTTGAGAACCCAATCCTCAGAGGTCAAGACGCGGCAGCGTCAGACTCCGAACGTGCCCGAGCTCAGGAATGTCTCCAAGAGCTAGTGACAGTGGTAAACAAGTGTCTAATCCGGCGAACGAGTGCACTCCTCTCAAAGTACCTGCCGATCAAGTACGAACTGGTGGTCTGCATCAAGATGACGGATCTCCAGGCGACTCTATACAAGAACTTCATCAAGAGCGAGTCAATTCGTAAATCCATGGCAAACCACGAGGGGGAGAAGAAAAAAGGTGGCACACTGTCAGCCCTGTCAGCGATCACTCTCTTGAAGAAACTCTGCAATCATCCAGACCTCGTCTACGAGAAAATCCAGCAAAATTCGGAGGGATTCGAGGGTGCGTCCAAACTTTTGCCTGCAAACTACAGTACAAAAGAGGTCCTCCCAGAGTTATCTGGCAAGCTGATGGTTCTGGACACTCTTCTAGCTTCCATCAAATCAACTTCAACAGACAAAATTGTTCTCGTCTCCAACTACACTCAGACACTCGATCTTTTTGAGAAACTCTGCGCCAAGAGGGCTTATCGTTATGTTCGTCTTGATGGGACAATGTCGATAAAGAAGAGGGCGAAAGTTGTGGAGAATTTTAACAATCCAGACAGTGGGGATTTCATATTCATGCTGAGCTCAAAGGCTGGGGGCTGTGGATTGAATTTGGTGGGTGCTAATCGGCTAGTGATGTTCGATCCCGATTGGAATCCTGCTAATGATGATCAGGCAATGGCTCGAGTCTGGAGGGATGGCCAGAAGAAACCCTGCTTTGTCTATCGGTTCCTCTGCACGGGGACCATTGAGGAGAAGATCTTCCAACGTCAGGCGCATAAAAAAGCACTCAGCTCTACTGTTGTGGATCAGGAGGACGATGTCTGTAGGCACTTCACACTTACTGATCTCAGGGATTTATTCAAACTCGAGGAGAATACCATTTCGGATACACATTCCAAGTTCAAGTGCAAGAGATGTGTCAATGGAATGGAGATCAAGGGACCACCGGAGGACTCCAATTGTAATTCTGATCTGTCGGATTGGAGGCACTCACATGTACCCAGGCTTCTACCTGATATTCCTCTGCGACACTGCTGGAGCAGTGGAATATCGTTTGTCTTTCATCATCGGTCTGCTGAGATTGTCAAGGAGGAGTCCAAAACTCCCAGCGTTGAGGACACAGAGAAAGCAGAATGTCCTCATTCGTGATTGCTCGTTGGTTTCATGGAAACATTGTCGCAGACATTGAGAGCTCAGGAGACAGCAGACCTTTTCCGTTATAGAGAATTTTGATTATTAAAAAGAGTCTCTGTAAACAGAAATCATTTTGAGAGCAGTATTGGTGAATACGTTGAGGACACTTTGGGGTTAAGTTGGAGATTCAGACAATCTCTGAATCTCTTCCTGTAAATTAGCTAATTACTGTTATAAGTTGGAAAAGATTATTGCTTAAAGAAATGTAATCGACTGGGCACGATTGGCAATTTCCAAAATCGAGTTGATCTTCTCTTCTCAGAATTGTAGCAAAATCAATCTGATTTTTTTTGGTTCTTCTAACATTTTTCTTCATCTTTCATCGGTTCTGCTAATTTTTAGCTTGTCGAGGTTTTCAAGGTGGCGTCTAGGCTGGAGT
>JAPYZM010001205.1:0-33545 GCA_030522845.1 Psyttalia concolor
GGTACGATTCTCCAACATCTGAAAGATAATTTCATGATTGAAATAGACATTTGAGGGATGAAATTTATGTGTACTATTTCTATTTTGTATTTTTATACCGAGAATTTTGTGACAAGTGTTGTCAACAATTTCTCACAATTGTTGAGAGGTCGAGGTAGTTATCATTATTGTCATTGTATATAAAATATATTGTCATAAATAAATAGATTGTCAGTTGATACGGCTTGTTCGGTCACTCCATCATCTAGGACAATTAAAATAAATTATTTATTTCATCAAATAAAGTACTTTCTCGACAATTGATATCTGCTAATCATGCGTAACTAATTACTCAATAAAAGAGACAAATCCAACATCAGCATTTTGATTAAGGAAAATAATTAATTGTGGCCAGTTCTCCATTCTCAATTGTCTCCCCCAACAATCTCATGACTTGTATGTAAGATCATAAATAAGATCAATGAAATCAGAAACAATTGGGAGCCCCTGAATTATTGTACCGAATGTTTTTGGAACGACGAGTACTCCTGATAATTTCGTGCTGCGTCGCTTCATTCCCAGGAATTTTGTCCGAAAAACCCAGTAACGAGCCAGGGTCGCCTCAGTGAGAGTCATCCCTCCTCCGCCAGTGGTGACCCAGCACCACGTGACACAAGCATTGCCCTCCCATTGGCTGAACTTCTCCCTCTCCCGAAAAATCAGGGAGCGGCTGGGTGGCTTCGTCATCCGTTCCGTTGCTCTCGGCTGCGTCTCAGAATAGTTCCAGATGTGCCCATGTTTAGTTAATCTTTGAAGTTTTCTCTATTATCGATTATTACAATTTAATTGCAACGAAAATCACCGCAAAAAGCCAGAAAAGAAAACAAACAACAATCAACAGACCAAAAAAAAAGAGAAAAAACATCCAAATAATTCATTCGCACTCGCCTTAATTCGACCAAAAAGACGACCATTTTGTAAAGACAATTTTCCTTCTTTTACATAATTTAAAACGCAGAAAAATCCAATTAAACTCCAACAATCGCACCGTTCGATCGTTTTTTCCATCCTCGTTACATCGCCATTCAAGATTGCGTCAGCCCTAGCGAACAATTGCAACAAATTCACCAGAAAAATGCTACGTACGAGGCAAAAAAAGCGGAAGTTTTGCTGAGTTTCCGAGCGAGTCGAGGGGTCATATTGCCCAGTGGAAGCGTAAGAAAAAAAAATCATCGTAAATTGCGAGGTCGCACTGACTCTCAAAAAGAAAAAAAATCATCGAATCGTGGATATTCGCTAAAATGAGAAATTAAAAGTTATCAATTGAGAGAGAGTAAAAAATAATCATAATTAACACGTACACATTGCAGCCGAGCTGAGAAGGGGGTCACGTGATGGTTGGGTTCTAGCTCGTTGGACGGCGAGAGGGGGCCACCCTAGAGAAAATATCCGGCGTCCTCTTTTTTTTTTTTGCTCCCCCCCCACTCCTCTGACCGTCGCATTACTGTACGTCGCGAGGAGGTACTCGGCAATGCCACGTCAACTACAATGACGTTGTTTGCGGCGGCGATCTGACCACACAAGATATAAAGATAAAGAACAATTAAAAAGAAGGGACAATACTTCGATACTCGATCTTGAATCATCATATTGATTTGAGAATTGGAGATAACGTATAATAAAGTGAAAACCAATAAATGCCAATATCTTAATTGAGTGAAATACTTGAGGAAAGAGAGAGAAAAAAGCAGAATTAACAGATTTGCGGATTTACTGGTGGGGGAGAGTCGCACTAGAGGACGGAAAAAAAACAATCAGGGAAAACGGGAGAAAAAAACAGTTTGGGGAGGATTTTTTTTGTCACTTTTACTCACTCATTTGAGCACCGGTTCGTGGTAATAACCGTCGGAGGCATTCGTGGAAGAGGCCCAATGATTATTTGGGGAGGCATGATAATCACTAGATCCACCAGGGCCGAGAAACGAATAGATCTCGTCGTCGGGAAATATTAGTGGCGATTATTAGTTATTGATCCGAGGAAATGCAATAGTAAAACGATAATATTGCGCAGTTGAGGGGACGATCGTTGGGTGAAAAAAATAGGAGTTTAATTGTTGATACTCAAAGATAAATTATTGATTTACAAAAGTTTATGGTCGTAGTCGAATATGGCACTTGAGAGTGTTACCGCGGCCGAAACACTGATCCAAAGGTTTGCTTAATCCTATTTTCTTTTTTCAACACCAATGAACAAAAAACAACAACAACAAGAACAACAATTGAGCAAGACGGGTTCGATCGTGGAGGGAAAATGTCTGCTGAATTCATTGGACTTTGTTGTCTTTTATTGATCTCCATTGTGGTATTTGCGCGTAGTGAACGTCATAATCTTAATTGAGATTTTTGTTATTTTTCATGAACAATGTTAACTCGGTTCTCATCGGTATCTGCTGCTTTCCAACGTCATCGAGTCTCTCAAGCTGTAATAACCACTCGTATTCGGGGAGAAAATATTTTTGGACGGCTTACGCAACGTTTTGAGTCGGATAAAAAGCATAGAATTCAGAGCTTGACTTTCGTCAAGCTTGTCCCACTCGATTGTCCGGGAAGTAGACAACGGGGAAGCCAGGTTCGATCGATTATTTCCAATGGTAGAGCCACGGGAGACATCCAGAGGTTAAGGAATCCTTTTTTTTCCACATGTAGAACCCCTTAAAAGTCGGTTGTACATTAATTATTCTTAACATTGATTATTCCCTGTCTCGCAATTGGAGTTCAATTTTTTTTTCTCTTCACGGTCGGACACGCTGGGGTGCCTCAATCAGCCAGACACTTGAACAACAGACCTAAAAACATCTGTCGGGGCGTCAAAAAGAAAAAAAAAAAGGGGGATAACTCGATGTCACGCAACTGACCCTTCTTGTTTTGTTGTTACTGTTTGACTACACTTGAATAAGTCACATATTTATGTATAACGGACGTACGCGTAGGCTGGGGATACTGGCGACATTATGACGAGACAGAAGTACTGTCCACATTGTCAAATATTCACCGACAATACGACTTTTTGTTAATTAAGCTATTGTTTTTTTTTAACTCCAACGATTGAATGAACATTGTATGAGATTTCTCTCAGCTCTTGAAAGAGTGATTTCCATGAGATGATAACGAAAATGATGTTTTATGAAAGATAATAACATTTATGCAACACATGATGATTGATGAACTAATGAAATGAATGATGCTCCACAGACACTGGTAAGAAGACAATAATTTTTCATGTACTTTCCGGAGTTCATACGACAATCGGTGATTATTATTTTTTTTTGTGACGCTTATTAATGAATTTATGGTTAAAATTATTATTAATTAGTCCTTTGAAGACTGATTGTCAGGCTTCATTGGATTGTGACAGTCGTTAAAGCAAGCTTTTGTGCTGAATTCAGTCTAACCAAAATTGTAAGGACTTTTTTTTTCCTTCTGTGCTCATTTTTATGATTGATTGTTTTTATCAAAATACAATTTTGCTTCAAGGCCTTTATTGATCCATTCCGTCTTGCCAAGTGTTTGGCTTTGTCGTGAATGATCGACGTTTTTTAACCGAGCAGTACTGCACTAGATCTCCGTACAGTCCAGTTCATGAAGACCTAGAAGATTACAATTATTCTATAGAAAGTACTCTCTGTCTCGTTTGTCTCTCTTTTTGTTTTTCCACTACTCAAATTTGATAGAATGTGGTTGGAGTACGTGAATAAATGGTGGAAGTGCCTGACGATCGTCGTCATGACAACTGAAAAATAATGCTTCATCGATTAATTGTATGATCCAAATTGCTGGATTATCCATTGATGTGGTGAAGTGAGGGAGGATTATCAATAATTGCAAATAGAATCAGTTATCAATACTGAAGGACAAGTAGTTGCTGAGCGTCCTCCAGTACAAGAGGAGATCACTCAAAGGTGTCCAATAGAATCCAGTCAAAAAAAATAAAAAAAAGACAGAACCAAAATTTGATGTTTTCAGGAAATATTAATGAATTAGAATCATGAAAAGGGTAGTTAGGTGAAGTCTATTTCAGCATCATGTGTCAGCATATCATCTCGTTATTATCGTAATGTCATCACTTGAGGAGCCGAGAAAAATGCCAATGACAATGAAAGTCAACAAATTTCAGAAATAATGTTTTTCTTCTCCATAAACAGCAATGAGGCTAATAATGATTTGGAAGATGGAGAGATCCCCTCTGATGAAGATGATGAGCCCATACCACCTCCACCACCAGCAAAAACCTCTGATTCATCGAAAAACTTGAAGTCCGAGTTTCATAGGGACAAAAATGCTGACTCTAAGTCCAATAAAAGTAAGAGCAAATCATCGTCTGGCAATGCCGCTGGTAGTACAGGTGGAAGTAAATCCGATCGATTTACTAAGTACAAAAATCCAACGGAGGATTGGGCTGGTGATGTGGAGAAGGCTATCAAGGCTGCTTTGGATGGGGCTAATAAGAAAGATGAGAAGAGCAAGGGAAAAAATTCCTCCAGTAGGAGTAAAAATAGAAAGAGGAGTCGAGAGGAAAAGGACGAGGACCGAAATAAAGATCAGAAGGTTTGTATCCTTTTTGTTTGCTTTACAATTCACTGAGTTGATCCTAGAAGTTGGATTTTCTGGAGAATTACCTCACAAATGACATTCTCTTGGAAACAAAAATTGTCTTTTCTCCATTTTCTTTCCTCTGGAATCACTCGTTTTACTTATTCCGGCGAGGGAAAACAATTTTTCTTTCCGATTATTAGGTCTCCTGGAAGCCATTTTCTTTCTAGTCAATTGAAGCTTTCAAGACAACGATTTAACGATTTATTAATGATTATGAGATGTTCCAAGGCCAGAGAAAACATTCCCGACCTTTATTGATAACAAACAGTCAACAGTTAATGATAGTTGGGTTTAAGGTTAAAAAAAATGAATTCAATTGAATAATTACAATTTTCTCCTGCCAAATTATAAAGTTCTTGTCAAATTTCAAAATCTTCGGCAAACGTAGTTTGGAAGGAAGTGCTGTTGGAGATACTGCAGAAGATTCTAGGGCTAAAGATTTTTGTAATTAAAAACTTGTTCTCAATATTCAGTGAATCGCGTTTGCGAGATAATTCTTGAACGACTGAACTATGGCTCACTCTAGCAATAGTAAAATAGTAATACTAATGAGCAGTATGATGTATTTTCAAGCGTTTGTGCCTGTCGAATTTACATTCATAAAAAACGAAAGTCGTTAATCGATTGCCTCAGTTTAGTCATTACTGAAATAAATTGAGGCTTGGGTGGAAGAGGTCGTCACCTCCAAATGGCAGTGACTAAATAATTGCAAGAAACATAATTATTGAGTTGTGATTACCTCTGCTGATGATTTGATCATTAGCCCGTTGATGAGAAGAGGTACAGCGCTAGAAGTCTCGTTATATTTTCATTAAGGGAATGACAACATGATTTTTAATCTAATCATTCCAATTAAATCTGACCGTGATGAAGCTAATGATCTACGACGCTCGGAGGCAAGAGGTCTCCTTGAAAAGCTTTTCCTTTTGTTCTTCCCTCATTGTACGAAAACAAATTCAATGATTCAATGAAAATCATTGATTGAATTTCTGAATTTGCCGATTCCATCAATGAACAGATTAATATTAACGATCACTGGTTGTTCAACAGAAACGACGGCTCAGCGAAGAGGAGAATGGTAACGACGATGACGATGAGTTTATGTTCGTTCGTGGGGCATCTCCAGTAAACAGAAAAGATCTCCACGACACGAGTCCCGCCCGTCGTTCCCACGAGCGTGAAAATTTTGATAACAATTCGGACCGCGATTCCGAGGAACGAACGAACAGACATCGCGACGAGAAGCGCAGCAACAATCGGGGCTCAACTCCGAGGAGGTCGGGTAAAAATGAACGAACTGGGAAGAATAAGAGCCGAGGGAGTGCAAGGAACGAGCGTAATGGCAGGAGAAATCAGCCCAATGACAACAATCAGGATCCAGACTCAATTTGCGTATATTTTATGCAGGGAAAGTGTCATCGTGGCGATGATTGTCCATTCTCCCACAATGCACTTCCTCCCAGGAAAATGGAGCTTTGTAAATTTTATCTTATGGACTGCTGTGCCAAGAGGGACAAGTGTCTGTACATGCATCACGATTTCCCATGCAAATTTCATCACACAGGCCTTAAATGCGCAGCCGGTTCCAATTGCAAATTTTCACACGAGCCTCTTAATGATCAGGTAATTATTAAATTATTAATCAACACTCAGGGGTGACAGGAGACAACAGTAGATCAATTTTTCTGAGAATTTTCCCCGTTGACTGCTCCAGCGAATGCATCAGTTGCGACTGGTGCTCAATCAATTCAAATGATTTTTCTTTCAATTTAAACTGATTAAACTAATTGTCTACGTTCTTCTGATTCAAGGTGAAGAATATTCTGCTGAAACACTTGGAGACAGCACCGAAGGAGATTCTAGGTGACTTCCCCCGACTGAGTCGAGAAAGTGCGCTGATGATGATCAACAATACAGCGCGAAATCACTCTCAAGGTCCGGAGGAGGATCCCCAGAAGATTCCGAGCCTCTTTGACGTAGGTCTGAATTCAATGAGTTCCCAGGGGAATACCTCGTCCGGTGAGAAGGAGGACGAACCACCTGCGGACTCCCAGAAGCGACCGAGCACCACCAAAGAGAAAAAAATGCCTGGCAAGAAGACGCGCTGGGGTTCTGATGACGATCGTGTCCCCCTGGAGCAAATAGTACTCCTACAAACAGTTAATCAGCTTGGCCTGAATCTGCCAAATGTCGCTCTGAGCCTGGCGATGCAGCAGCATCAGCAGATCCAACAGCGTCTGCTGATTCAACAGTGTATTGCAGCCAATATGGACTTCTACAATGAGATCCAGGGGACGCCAGGGCTAGAAGGCAAATCAAAAGTAAAGGGAGACTCGAAAGATTCGGAGGAGGCATCATCCAAGTCTTCAGAGAGTCGTTCAATGCCCAAAGACATTGATTTGAGACAACTCTTAGCAAACACAATGGCCAAGACCTCTCAGTCGCTGAATTTAGCTGATGAGGCGGCGAGTCTATCGACATCCAAGTTCGATGATGAAAGTGATCGTGAGGAGGAGTCAAACCTCGTCATCGAAGTACCAGCTGATGAGGAGGACAAGAAGAAAGATTTGGAGGCTTATCATAAGTACAAAACCCGCCAGGACAACACAAATTCAGACCAGGACCTGAGAGACTCCCCCAAATCATATTCTGGGGGCCAGGAGGCATCACCAAATCTGCCAAAAACTGCACAAGAATTATTCCTGAGAATTCAACAGCAGCAGAGAGCAGCTGGAGACAGTCTCATCACGTCCGATGAAAAATCAGCTGTAGAGAATGCTCTGAAAGACCAGGAGGAATGGTACTCCGACGAGTCTGATAATGATAACGATGACGATGATGAGGATGGCAATCTTCAGATAGTTTTAAAGGACAATCAGAAGGACGAGAAGAGTGAGAAAGGTGATCAGCAGAGTCCCACTAAAGAAAGCCCCCTGTTGCCCTCCATAATTGTCCCTCAACCAGCTCCGATTGTTGATAAACTCGGGGACTTGAGTAAAATTGACATCAGCGCTGAAGTAACCAAGCTTCTGTCTTCCATAAAGCCCCAAGTGAAACGGAATATTGAAGAGTCTTCCAAGGACGATGACAAAACGAGAACAAAATCGCCAGATTCATCGGAGCCACTGTCTTCCGCAGTTAAATTGGAAAACGAAGTGCCCAGTCCAAAGTCATCGCCCTCTACCAGTGCAACGCCAGTCTCCAGAGATCCTCGAATGTCTAGAGATCCTCGTCAACGAAGAATGGAGGAGGCTAAACCGAGTAGTCCCAGTATATCAGATTCACGTAAATCGGAGTCCGGTACTTTGAGGTTAGAAACGAGTATTTACTCGTCCGGCATTACATCATCAGATTATACACACGGCATGGACACTGATCTTCGAGCTCGGCTTGATCAGGATCATCGGAGGAAAGACATGGACTTGAGACAACGATACCAGGATTTTGGTGATACAGATTTGAGAATGGCGGGCTTTGACAGTGGCAGATCTGATGTTGATTTGAGGCAAATGTTGACATTACCATTTAAACCTGCACCCTCTCATGTACCTTGCACGGAGATTGATGCGAGTATTGCATCGCATACCCCCCTGCTGTACAAGGTCTATGTTGTGGACATCCCCAGGCCCAATTACACTGGCCTCAAGCTTACCAAGAATGATGCAGCAGTGAAACACGATCCCCGACTACGTAAAATCTTTAGATTATCGAAAAATGATGCACCTGACTCACCAATGTCTCCACCACCAGTGAAATCAATACCTGATACACCAAAATCACCTCCCCAAGTCAGGGTAGATCCTAGGAGAAAGGCTCTGGAAATATCCAATCAAATTCCTAGTAATCCGATGATGCCAGGCATGCCTCAGAATTCTGGTGACATTTCAATGGGGTTAGGAGGCTCTGTAATGACAGGGCCGGGTATCAATATGGGAATGGGCCAGGGTCCAATGCTTGGGGGGATGCCGGCGATGCCCGGCATGCCCATACAGCACTCGTCAGGCATTCCCATGGGGATGTCTGGGATGCCTAATGCAATTCCCCAAAATGGCCCCCCAATGCAGCAGAATCAGATGGGATTTGATGCACGATATGTTCAGAGAAATGGAGGACCTGGCTTACTTGGTCCAGCGCCGGGATTGTACTCAGATGTTGGCCCAAATTATGAGCAAAATTTTTCAGGCAATAATTACAATAACTTTGGACCTGGCAATAATGAATCGATGATGCCGTTTGGACCCTCCAATACCATGAATTTTGGCAGCAATGGGCCTGATTGGGCTGGTGGCAATGGAGCTAATCCGGGGAGGAGTCGAGGAAGGGTGCGCAGAAGAAACAGAAATCGGTCTAATCCCAATAACTCAAATAGGGGAAATCGATCGCCTCAGTAGGTAGTCTATCATGATTAAGGAGACATGCAATTATGAACAAAGTTTGATTCAATTAATAGTGAACAAACTATTGAGAATAGCTCAATTTGAACATAATACAGTGGTTCAATTACGTATTAATCAGTTTTGTAACACGTTCGTCATAAGTTCATAACGATAAGATTATGAAGGAAAGCATAATTTAATGATTATTATTCCATCTAATTGACAATTTGTTTGAGTACAATAATAAATTATGATTCATTGAAATGGAGTGGGAAAATTGTCAAGAGGTGTTATTTTTCTATTTTTAAGCATTATTTATAATCACGATGGCTCAAGTATTTTTTTATAATTTTACCTGTGGTGCAAGTCAAAGTAAGATAGTTACGGGTTAATAACTTCCATTAGGTAATTGTACATTGGTGATGTGTAATCACTTGAGATTCGTTGAGTCATCTTATTTTTCATTATTTATAATGTTAATCATAACTGAATAATTGGGCAGAATATTCACTCACAATGATGTAGCTATAATTTATATGAATAATAACATTTTATATTTTTCTGTAAATAGACGAAAAACAAAAAAATGTGTATATTCAATTGTTGTACGTGAAATCATTTTCTTTTCTCATTTGTCAACTGCAGATTATAGAAATAAATCATTAGTGATTAATGAATTGTATTACTTAGACTGGTTAATTTATTCAGTGTTTTTTTTTTATTGACATAATGAAGGATTAATCATTAGACACTTAAAACAAATGTACATTGTGGAATATTTGAAAAATATATTTGTATAGATATCCATTTAATTGATCAATTGTTATTCAGCAATTGCTATCCCATTACGTTTGTAAAATTCCCTCCGCAGGGGAGTAATGACATTTAATCATTGACGTTTCATTACACTAGGGGATTATTGGTAATTTGGGGGTAACCAAGGAGTAATGATTTTTGTTTATATTCTCCCTCGTAAGCCGGATATTGTTATCAACAAATAATGACAATTATTCTGAATTAAAAAAATCATCTATCCCTTCAGTTGGTGTTTGGTGAGCCTGGAAAATTTATTTTTGCTGTTTGATTTGCTATTTACATTGTCTTATAGTTAGCGAGCCTTTTTGTTATTAAAAAAAAATGATTAATGATTTACGAGTACGGCTGGCTTGCTCTCAGTGGGCCACTGAGGTCAGCGGTTCAGCTCGGATTGATCCGAGATCCAGGCGAGAGTCCATTTCATCGTCCAATTCTCCTACGATTGCTCTGCAGGAAACAAATTGAAGACAATAATTTATTTATGATTGTTTATAATGGAATTACGTTGTCAATATGACACTTTGGGACCCTAAATTGTCGATTGGACTCTTGGGGCCCAGGAGAATGTGCTTTTGGAGCAGGCTGGCAAGAAAATTACTCCATCAAGTGCTTAAACATTCCAAAGAATTTGTTTAAACTTTATTAGAAGTCTGCGAAAGTTCTGGAGATTTTTTGGTGAATAATCTACAGAAAATTTTGTACAGTTTCGGAATTTTTCCAGTGGCTTTTTATATAAAAATTGTTGGACAGGAATTTTCTGGGCAGTTGTCATTGAAGTATTTCCTTGGGCTTATTATTTTGAGTCACGACTTGTCACAAGTTTTATTGAGTTCAATGAGTTGCACTCCAGTTGAATGACTTACACATTATCTCCCCTGATTATATGCAGGCCCAGAACGACTTGTTCCACTCCCTGTGTTAAACTGTAGACTCTTTCATGAGATTCGTCGAGAATAAGATTGATGGTCTGATCAAATCCCTTCAGAGTTCCCTGAAATCATCGACATTATCGGTATAAACAGTGAGTCTCATTGAAAAAATGAATCTTCAAGTAGAAGAGAATATTCTGGAGACTTTCTTACGATGAAATTCCGGCCATCTGATGTGATAATTGACACAGTATCTGTGAAATAACAACAATTAAGGCTAGATAATCCAGAATTTGCCCAGTGAACTTGATCTTATTTATGAATAAAAAGGATACGATTGACGTAACTCTCCAGTCCTGACGCCATTGTCGATCAATTGCTCAGTCAATTCTGGATTATTTAATTATCGCCTAGACATAGAAATCTAAATCCAATGATAAGCACCAGAAATTGATCGAAACACTTCGCAATAACCTTAAAAAATCAAAACAGCTGACAATTTTAAATTTATTTCACCAGCGCCATCTTGACGATTTTTTACTGGACACAGGAGCTGGCCAGAAGACAACAAAAAATTATTTTTGGGTCTAGGTGCGAAAAGTCCTGCTCCCCGTACGAACAACTGTCCTGATGTCCTGCGCTATTTGCCACAGCTGTTTTTTTTAATTTATCAGAATTGTTATTGTGCATCGACCTTGAAGAAGCAATGGACCTTACCATCTGAGTAAATCTCCATTGTTTTCTCGCAGGATTATCTTGCAAAACTCAGTGTCACATTATGTGCATATACTGTTGATATTTACAATTAGAGAATCCGGATTTTGATAATCGTTTTTTGACAAAAACAGCTGTTGTGTAGGATCTGGTGGAATTAGGGTCCCTAGCTAGGCCGCCATGTTTCCCAGTTTTTTGTGTTTTTTTTTCTCTTGGCGAATTACACACGTAAAAAAGCATGAACAATTATCATTTTGGAATTAAATTAATCGCCATAATCTCGTGTTACGCGATAATTAGGCCTCAGGTGAGTGCTGCGTGTGTAGGAGTGATAATTAGTATTTTTTTTCATGAGTGAATTCGGCCGCCATATTGTCTACATCCATCAAGAGGTCTAGGGAGTTGAGGCTGTGATTATACTTCGATAATTATATTGTTATTGGCATTTGACACTTGGCACATCTAATTATCGCATGACCAGAGATTACGGCGGCTCGTTTCATGCCAAAATTATAATTTTTCATATTTTCTCGGATGTGTAATTCCCCAAGGCAAAAACGCGAAAAAAAACCTGAAATCTGGGGAATTCTGGAGAATGTAGGGCAAAAAATTAGGAAAAAATCAGGGCGATAGGCCTAAATAGCTAATTAATTATTGAAATAGCTACATTTTGTAATCACCGGTATTTCCCCGAGGAAATCGTCGCTTGTCCGCAATTCCAGGCGTCATAAAACGGTGGAAACCTCTGGGGATATTCTCTCTCTCTTCTAGACTTGCTATTGGAGTTTGGGCCAGTCTCCAACCCCTATTGAGCCCTAATTGTTCATTCATTCCCCTGGGTCTTTCAAGCCTTGTATTCCCTTTTATATTGGCCTGACGCCTGTTTGCTTTATCCTCGCCAACAGATTCCGGAGATTTCGGTTTTACGACGGAATTCCTCTGGGCCCCCCTGGGCCGAGGAGAATGAAAGCCCCTTACCTGGACATGAATTTCCCCGTCAACGCCCGCCTCCTGTCCCTCTCGGTGTCCTCATTAACCTCCACCGGCAGGAACAATATTCGATTTCCTCGTAAATTGATTTCGCCGAGGCTGTCCACCCCAAAAATCGCCAACACCTCGTGAATTCTTGAGCGAGTTGAGACTTCGAGGAAACCTGCAATTGCAATAAATCCTATCTCAGTATTTGGCAGGTAACGATCTAATTGTGCAATCGAAAATTGACAACAGACAATATTGTAAATACTTTGGAAGAACAATTTCATTGTCAAAATAACAGAAGTGTTGAATTGCTGAAGAAATTAATTTCCTACAAGGAATTATTCCTGACGTAATCTGCGGCTACCTGGTTTCAAATATCCCGCGGGTAACGAGCATCGAAGGGTTCTCGGCACTCCACGGGCAACTTACCCACCCCCCAAATAACAATCAGCACCGGCTGTGCCTGTCACTGGAAAACTGGGCCCGTATTTCTGGCTGGTAAGCAGCTATTGTCCAAACCTCGTAGATTAATTTAACTAATTAACTTTGACACGCAAAAAAAAGTGCAAATCTACTTATTCCGCAGATGACAGGTTCGGCTGTCGCCAGTTAACGGTTGAGACGAAGTGGAGAGAGACAAAAGTCCAGCGATCACTCCACCGTTCTCTTGTCCAACGGAAATGCGTACCTGATTGGCCGATTCAAGATTAGCCAAAATAAAGAATATTCAGGGTGAGTACGAGACTGCTGGTTTAGCGTTAACTGAGGTTTAGCTAACTGAGCGACCGCCATTTTTATCCGAACCATCCAACGTTAATTCCAAAGTTAAATTCCAAAGTTAAACTCCAAAGTTCAAGTTAGCTAAACCTCAGTTAACGCTAAACCAGCACTCTCGTACTCACCCTCAGTAGTCCGGGACTTGTCCCCTGAGCAAGATTTTTCCCACTGCAGCCAGCAGCAGCAGCAGCAGCAGCAGCAGCAGCAGCCCATCTACATGACTGAAGTTTATTGAGCCAAGAGTCCTCATGGAATTCACGTAATAAACAAACGATCATCAACCTCAGATGTCACCGGCCAAAAATTCCCCTGGAAATTGATATCGAGGTGTGAAAACAAACTAAGATGGATGAGGGTGGCGATGAATTATCGATGGATTCCTCCGAGGCCTTCGACACGTACAACGACGATGTCGAATTATCAGACGTTGATGAAGAGGAGGAGAAATTCTCGTTATCAAGTAATACAACGTCTGACGCAGAGTCCAGTGGTGAGTACAATTCAGACGACGACGAAGATAACCAATTAACCGATGGTAGTGCACCGCCATTAGGCGAAATCTTGGAAGAAAATAACAACGATCCCAACAATAACATGGAGGGTGGGGAGGATGATCAGGCAGAGGGGACCAGTCCACTGGTAGAGCCTGCTAGCCCACAGCCAGGCTGCAGTAAGAATTTCAATCCAACTGAGAACGTCGACAGAATCACTGGCGATGTACACAAGTCGGCCATTAGAATCCAAACATTTTTGCACAATACCTCGTACTCTCAGATTGTCAGTATTTTAAGTGATCGTCCCAACTTTGAGCACGACATTCGCAAATTGTTTGCTAAATCAGGAAAGGAGACGTCGTTTAAACGAGCCCACGATGGCGACGAGATATGCCAGATTGAGAATAAAAGAGTAACGCTGAAAATGTCCATCAATTCGACAGTCAATGATACCAACAGTGTGCTGCCATGGCCAGCGCCTGAGATGGTACTCAAGGATGGGCCTCAGGGGAATGAACAAGTCCAGGAGTTGACGTCACCGGAAACTCAGGGTCAACGTGATAAACTCTACACTCTTAAAAATCGTACCCCCATTTCAATAGACTCCAGTGATGATGAGGATGTGCCTTTGATGGGGTTATTGTCCAAAATCAATGCACCAGGGCCACGTCAATTGCCAAAAGGTCCTGACAAACCAATTGGATTTGTCAACACGAAAGATTCGAGGCCGAATCCCACCGAAACATTCATGGTAATCCTTTATTTAATTTTCATTTCAACAAGTCGAAGAGTCTTTTAGTCTTCTCTGCCACTGTCTCTTTCAGATCTACCATTCCCAGGAGTTGAGGGATAATAATGGGTTTCATGAGAAGGGAAATACAGGTTCAAGGAACTCAGTGAAGCTGAAAATGCTTGCAGCTGCACGACAAGAAAGAAAGAAAAAGGCGACAGCTGTACGTATTCCATAAATTTTATCAACAAATTGCATATAAACAGTAAAATTAATCCTCTCTTCAGATAACAATTCCGACATCGACAATCAGCAGTTCAGCGGTCGTGAGGAAAATCTCTTCCACCGCTATCGCCTCCCCTCAAGTAAATATCTTAATTGACTAATTAGTTAATTTAAAGAAATCCAAAACTGATCATTTGAAGTGCTTACTTACATTTTCAAGAGATTGAATCCATGATTCATCAGTCATCTTTCATTGTCTTTCCAGGGAGCGTTGATGGCCGATCGAAGAATCCTCAGTAGTAGTGGAGGTGGAATAATTGTTCAAGTAAGTCCACATTAATCTTCAATGAAGCTTTTGACGTCTTGAGTTTGAAGAAAAAAAAATCTCGTCAACTCCTTCGACGACGGATCAACAAGTGTCAGTTGCTAATCCCTGATGAATCCCACCCGGGGTGAGCTCTGGATTATCTCATTGGCCCCTGGGTTTTCTGCAGAGAGCCAGAAGTTGACCTCTGGGTTCGATTCATTGGAGTTCACTATTGTTCGAAGGTCTTTTTGCATGAATTAATGAGAATAAGTCTGGATGTTTGTGTCTAGGGACGGGATCGCTCTCGCCAGATTCCGATAAGGGCAGGCCAGAAGGTGATTGATGGCGTCCCTGCGAAGGTAAAGGTCGTCAGCAACGGTAGTAGCACGCAGCCTATTCCAGTGGACAATCCGTTCTCCTCACATTCGCGTGTGTTCCCACCTCAGCCGACACATGAGGACATGAACTTTCCGGTACTGCCGCCATTTATGCCGATGCCACCACCTCCCCCCAATTTCATTGACCCTCAACCAGGATCTTCAACGGCGCACGAGTTCAAGTGGCCCCCCCATTGCCAGGTGCGGGGGGACTTTCTCGAGGCAGATCGTCAGATAGACGAGAGAATCAAGTATCGCCAGCGTCAAGACGCCGAAAGGCGTCAGATCCAGAATGATTTCATCCCTCCACAAGCTCCAGCAACGGTACCTCCACGCCCCGAGAAATCTTCCTCATCTCTTCCACCTCACCCCGTGCCAGCTCTTAACCTTCAACAATCATCAGTGCCTGTGGTCAATGTTGACGAGGGTCTAGACTTACTTCCTGCCAAAAAATCCGGTGAATATTGTCGGGAGATTTACACAAAACTTCGTGCGATGTTCCCTAACATAAAGAAAGACTACATCAAACAGATAACTCCATCAAACTGGGCACCATCACCAGGGCATGATGTACAATTCGGTCAAATTGTCGAACAGCTGTTGGCCAATGAGGATTCATGGGAATTGGAGATGCCGAACGAAGAGCCAAATGATCCAAGAAAACTTGCCGACACTACCAGAACAGTCGACGAAATTTACGAGCATCTGCTGGGGATATTTCCCGAAGCTGATCCTACTTTTTTGCGGAATAAAGCTGAAGAAACGTACAACAATGATCAGGCATTCCAGGCATTTGTTGAGCAAAATCTCAAGTCCCCCAGTTATCCAACGAGAGAGCAGTACCTCTCCAAGATGAGAATAACTGAAGAGCAGTTGAGTTATACGAACAACTTCAGTGCGCCGACATTTGTTGAAAAATTTCCCGATCCGTTCAAACATTTTATGGATAAAGAACGCAAATGCAAGTATGAGACTGTAGGCTTTGAGTTCCTGAAGGGCCAATTCAATCGCATAAGAGTCAATACTGTCTCAAAAGTCTACAATGATGCTCAGTGGAACATAAGTATAGCAGCTGCTCGACTGAGGGAGATTGGTATGGACATGACAAGTACTCGAAAAACCACGGAAATCCCAACAGAAGACATCAACATGCTCCAGGAGATGGCCTTCATTCGCCACCAGAATGAATTAAAAAAGTACATCGATGACACGAAGCAAGCGGAGAAAGCTGAATTTGAGAAGCTGAAGAAGTCCAATCAACTGCTGGAGTGTCAGTGCTGTTACGACAATGAATGTATGCCATCGAAGTGCTCGACGTGCGATCAAGGCCACGTTTTCTGTAACTCGTGTATCATCAAAGGAACAGACACAAGACTGGGTGAGGATGATACTCATGTGCCCTGCTTTCAGGATTGTGGCTCGGAATTTAGTTTGGCAACTCTCCAGGGGATTTTGAAGCCCACGAAATTCAGTATTCTCGTGAAAAAACGCCAGGCAGCTGAGGTAGCTGCTGCTGGATTGGAGGGCCTGGTCTCATGTCCATTTTGTCATTTCGCTTCAATTCCACCAGAGGGTGACAAAGTCTTCAAGTGTCTGAATCCCGAGTGCATGAAGGAGTCATGTATCCAGTGTAAAGAGCCCAATCATGTGCCCCTACGATGTAACGAAGTTGGTAAAGCTGACAAAGCGCGCAAGTACATTGAGGAGAAAATGACTGAAGCTCTGGCGCGCAAGTGCTACCAATGCAAGAAGGCATATTTTAAGGAAGAAGGCTGTAACAAAATTAGTTGCCCCTGTGGGGCTATCATGTGCTACCTCTGTGACAAGAAGATTAAGGATTATACTCATTTTCGTGGACAAGGCTGCGATGACATGACCAAGTGTCCACTGTACAGTGATAATGCTAGGTTAAATGCCGAAACTGTTCGGAGAGTCGCTAATGAAGCCAAGAAGGAGCTACTCCGGCAGGATCCATCGCTCAATATTGAAACCGATCATCTGCTACCAGCTGTTCCTCCCCCATCGGCAGGTCCCCATCAACAGATCCTTCAGCAACCTCGTGTACACGTAAGAAATTGAAATAATTACTCCCCAGTCACGGGCCTTCACTCACTAACAATTTGTCACCCCGAAATCACTGGGACTGATTACCGAAGTAACCAACAAAATGATCAATTGCTCATTTTACACATTGATTGTCATTCTTTTAACATTTTTAATTAAAACTGTCGGATCAATGTATTACTGATGGAAAGCTTCAGACTTCAGACTGCCTCGACTAATCACAGAGAAAATAATTATCCGACAATGTTAAAAACTAATTAGAGACCTACAATTATAACTCCCACAAGGCGGAAATTGGGTTTCAGCAAAATCAAAAAATTATTTCAACTGCAATTAGTTGCGGCGATATTGGTCACGTGACTGCTGGACCAGCCGGTTGAAGGAGGTCACGTGACCAAACCGCGTGAAGTCTTTTAGTGAGAGAATAATGTAGTTAATTACCGTAGAACTCAGGTACTGATCTTCCGATTGAATTTTTGCAGGCCGATAATCATATCTGAAAATCATTAAGTCACCATTTGTCCCGTCATTTGCCTTGGAAGATTAATGTGGGGGTCATCCAGAGGTAGTTCCCCATCCTCGTCTCAAGTAGAAACGGAATTCCAGTGTTTAAAAAAAATTTGACAATTATCTCGTCTCCTACAATTATTAATTGACATCAAAGGAAGGCATTTATAGGGCCCCACATTCTTCTGGCTTCAGGGGAAACCGTTGGAGGCGATCCGGGATTATTCTCCAGATAAAATTACCAATAATTTTTATTCCTAACAACTGGAGAGCCCACCGGCATTCCAACCTGCGACATTAAATGAAATGAATTTATTAATTATATTATTGAAGGGAATTATTGATTTGTCGCGATGGAAGTACTTCGTCGGCTGTATAAATTAATGGAGTCGATTGAACAATTGAACAGCAAAAAATTGATAATTGTGGGAGAACGTAATTCTCAAATCTGTTGTAGATACCGGGGGTTCCATTTGCCTCAATGAGAGGCCCTCCAACTCCCACCAAATCTCCATTGACTTGCTCTTTCTGTTTATCAGGTGGGTCCGGCAATCCCGATTGCTGACGGAGTACGAGTAGTCCACATTCATCGTCAACGTCTCCTGGCGCCACTCCCCCGCCATGTTTATGATCATCGATAAATTCCTTAAGTATTTTTACGTTCATTACATATTATATAAAAAAAGAACTTCTGAAAATTTTCAAAGTATTTATGTTATTGCAAAATGAAAAACAAGATGTACACTATGATTTATTGTTTAATGTTCTTGTGTTGGTATGCCTGAAGATAAATTATTCCATTTAGATCAGTAATGTCAAGAATGATTATCTAGTGCGTTGTTATGTGAATTAAAACACATGAGAAGGGTACCTGAAAAATGTTCCTAAATAAATATTTGCATTTTTATATCAACCCTGGCTTTCCTTGACTTTCATTGCAATGGTCGTCTACAAAGTAATTTGTTAGTTAAATATTCAATTCCTCGAGAGGATTAGCTTCAGTTTTACGAGTTCGTGTGTTTATCAGGACCTCAATGCGGCCCGGAACTGCTCGTCCATATTTTTCTCGAAGCCAACTAGCCGAGAGAAGGCATAAATTAAATTCAAAATAGCTGGAAAGAAAAGGTCACGGTTAGCAACTCGAGCGCCGACCTTTCACACGCTCAACAATTGAAGAGACTCCACTGCCCAACGAATGAAGCGCGTGTGTAGCTCAAAAATATTTTTCCATTTCATTCTGTGACATAAGCACCTCACGAGTCCCGCACAAATGTCTACTGTAATAACAGAAAAGAAAAAAAAAAAGAGTGTGACGTTACCAGTTGGTCAATCGGGAGGTGCCTGACGAGTAGTCCAGTGATCATTGACTCGCCCGACTGATCACTTCCGAGTTCTCGCGATTTTCTCTCGTAATGAATCAGCTGATTGCCATTGGCAGCCTGCTGGCAGCACTCGTTGCGTGTGCTGCGGCGCAAACGGTGTACATTGACATTGACAGCGGAAAAATAGTGGGCATTGACCAGGGAAGACCAGGTCCAGGAGGTGCGGAAAATCTGCAGCATCGATACCCGGAGAGGCCGCAGCAGCTGCCCAATTATCAACCGATGTATCCGAATTCACGTCGTCCATATCAACCCCAGCAGCCGTACATGTACCCGCAGTATCCACAGCCTCAGCGGCCTCAACCTCCTGGAAGTCAGAGCAATACCTTGAATGCCGAGTGGGTGTGCACCGATCCCAAGTCCGGAAATACGGTACGTGGTGATGGGTTCATTATCGGGGCATTCAATAAGTGTCGGTGGATAAATAGAAGGATTAAAAGTAAATCGTAATTTCTTTTTGTCATAAATTGACATTGGATAACCGCTAATAAATTGTTATTAATTTTTGCCCACTTCGCGATTGTCAAACAATATTATTTGTTGTTCAGTTCGTAAGCAGATCGTCATGGCCGTCAAGCGTAATTGAATTGTTTGAAACAATTCCAGAAACTAATTAAGATAAGAATTCCTTACGTAAGAACATTTATTACCATGTTCGTGAACAGAGAGTACTGATCCGTAACGATTCTCCTGATCCAGATGATAATTGCAACCGAGGATGGGTCGATAAAGCCATCTCCAGGCAATCCCCAGGTGAATCCTTACCAAGACAATCCGTGGCTGCAAAACCAGCCAGTCCACGAGAATAATCGACAAGGCCAGGACCTGCCGAAGGGCCACATGGAGAACACACCAACTAGTGCACCACAGACAACTCCACCGCCATCATCGACGTTGGCCCCATTTCCAAAGCTCGACATCGATTGGACGCAATTCCTCGATCAGTCTACGAAGAAGCCCTCGGGTGAACGATCGATTCCAGCAACTGATGGCGTAGGGATTATCCAGCCACGGATTGGACGCTGAATATTATTGTCATCATTATGATTAATTGAGATTGAAAAAGCAATTGTAATGGCATTTTTGAAACAATTTTTACTGTACTCACTGCGAAAAGTCACGGATTCGTTATTGCCTTCAGAAAATTTGAGAATTGCCTCTCTTCCCATAATTATTAATGTTTAATAATGAAAGTACTTCATCAGCTGTATGAAGTAGTGATCGAGTGGATGAAGCACGTTCATACATCTTGACCTGAGAAAATCCCGAGGAGCTGCGGAAAAAAAAAATAGTAAAATTAGAATTTAGACTAATGTATTAAGTAGACGCCTTAAGTAGATTTTAGACTAGAATCTAGTTATAAACAAACAAATGTCCTGTCTTCATGACTCGAGTTTACGATCTGTTCCCCAGCCCTAACCCCTCTGCACCGCATTCGCCAAGGGCCAAGGAAAAACCTCACTCTGAGGGAAAAACCTTGGCCAGGTGCAGTCGTCCCTTTTACGAGACTTCCGCTCGACAATGACAACCGAGAAATTAGAAACGCCAGAAAAATTGCTAGGGCCCGGTAGCGAACCTGGGAACCTCGGCACATCAGTCTGGTGCTCTAACCACTCGGCCATTGCCGTCGGTGATATTTTCCTGCCAAAACACTCACTGTCGTCCCGTTTGGCAGAGAATCGGAACCAACCCTCGGGAGGAGAATCAGACAAGCATTCCCCGGGTGCGTACGAACTGAAAGTATTCTTCAGGGTGCAATGACTTTGGGGGATGATTAGTTGATTTACGATTTTTAGGACACCCCAGGGGCCAGGAACTCCAGCTCCAGTAGACGACAGACATTGGGTGGGGTTGAATCCAATGCCCAGAACATCTGGAATTTTCATCAGACCTTTTTACAATCTTCACCAGCATTCTTGGGACAAGAAATTAATCTCCAAAAGGAACTCATCTGCTGTAAACTCGAATAAAAATTAATTACATTATTTGCAATCGGCTCGCTGTATAAATTATTGATTATATCAGAATAATTACGTCTTTTTTACTCGTCCCAAGAGGCCTCCTAAAATGTCTCGACAGTTTACTGGCGTTCGTGATGAGTAACCTGCTGATAAAAAAGTTGGTTTAACAATTAAAAATAATTCTAAAATACGTTAGAAAAAATTCAGAGCATGCTCAATGAATTCAAAACGCAGAGTGACCTCTACTTCCTGCGCAGAACAAAATGGATTCGCCTGCGCAGGCGATGATATTTTTTCAGCGGAGTGGGGACGAACAGGGTCGTTCTTCCGCTGCTGTGAGTGCTATTACATCGGGTTATTTCCTCGTCTTTTCCGAAAAATCAGTGCGTGTGATACGGGCGAGTAAATTCACCACAGCAAAATGGCCCAACTGTCGTTACGTCTGGCCGCCTCAATGGCAAAATTATTGCCAAATGCCACAGTTCAGGTAATCATCCCCACTGATTGATTTTTCCACGACGTTACCAAAGTACAGCTCCTCGATATGTGTGCCGACATTTTTTCTCCGATCGACCGGTCACCTCTCTCCCCATTGCCTTCATTTCTGGACATGTTTCCCAACGGAATTCCCATTGCCGATGATAATTCATCAAAACCCCCATCAACTCAAGCTTTTACCATGATTTTTCTCCCCATCACTTGCAGTTTTATTACATAAACAGAATCCACGACGAGTTATGTAATGCACAGCCCAAATTCTATCAGGATTTGATGATTGAAATGACTGTTACAGGTACACTGGCCAGCAAGCACACTTGCTGCTCGCAAGTACCACGTCAGTTGCAGCAGAAGATCAGCTGAAATTTCTGCTATCCTGGAGGAGCGTATCCTAGGATCAGCCCCCAAGGTACATGATCATTTATTGCCATACAAATCCAAGTTTTTGGTTGTTAATGTTTCTCCTCATTTCCCATCAGGCTAACCTCGAAGAAACTGGACGTGTCTTGAGCATTGGTGATGGTATTGCTCGTGTTTATGGCCTCAAAAATATCCAGGCCGACGAGATGGTGGAGTTCAGCTCGGGGCTCAAGGGTATGGCGTTGAATTTGGAGCCCGACAATGTCGGTATTGTCGTATTCGGTAATGACAGACACATCATGGAGGGTGACATTGTCAAGCGAACTGGTGCTATCGTTGATGTGCCAGTCGGTGATGAATTGCTTGGACGTGTTGTCGATGCTCTTGGAAATCCCATCGATGGCAAGGGGCCGTTGGGGGCCAAGCAGAGGTTCCGTATTGGTACCAAAGCACCTGGTATTATCCCCAGGTAAACAAACCAAAGTCGCCGAAATTCCCCAGACCATCCCCCCGAATCAGAACTGCCATTTCCCCTCCCAAGAACTCTCGCAATTTGCCAATAAACTGCTCGTCACATTTAATCCAATTTTTTGATGCTTAGAGAATCAGTCAGGGAGCCCATGCAGACTGGCATCAAAGCCGTGGACTCGTTGGTACCAATTGGTCGAGGTCAGCGTGAATTGATCATTGGCGACAGGCAGACTGGAAAGACCGCTCTGGCCATCGACACCATCATCAATCAGAAGCGTTTCAATGACGCTGGTGAGGAGAAGAAGAAGCTCTACTGTATCTACGTTGCCATTGGCCAGAAGAGATCTACAGTGGCTCAGATTGTCAAGAGATTAACAGACAGCGGTGCCATCAACTACACAATCATCGTCTCAGCCACTGCCTCTGATGCTGCACCCCTACAGTATTTGGCCCCCTACTCTGGCTGTGCCATGGGCGAATTCTTCCGAGACAATGGCAAACACGCCCTCATTATCTACGACGATCTGTCGAAACAGGCTGTTGCCTATCGTCAAATGTCTCTGCTGCTGCGACGACCCCCAGGTCGTGAGGCCTACCCTGGTGATGTGTTCTACCTTCACTCACGTCTCCTCGAACGTGCTGCCAAAATGAATCAGACACTTGGCGGTGGATCACTCACCGCTCTCCCCATTATCGAGACTCAGGCCGGTGATGTGTCAGCTTACATTCCAACAAATGTCATCTCCATCACTGATGGACAAATTTTCTTGGAAACTGAGCTCTTCTACAAGGGTATTCGTCCAGCCATCAATGTCGGTCTCTCGGTGTCCCGTGTCGGCTCAGCTGCCCAGACGAAGGCCATGAAGCAGGTCGCTGGCTCCATGAAACTTGAGCTGGCGCAGTACCGCGAGGTCGCTGCCTTTGCCCAGTTCGGCTCTGACTTGGACGCTGCCACCCAGCAGCTTCTCAGTCGGGGTGTTCGACTCACTGAACTCCTCAAGCAGGGACAATACGGTAATTTTTCCTCAATTCCCAAAATCCGACATACATTTTCCAAGATTGTTAACATTGAAAAAGACTAATAACTCAATTGTTGCTCATTTTTTAAAGCTAAAAGTATTGAAATTTGTTTTTCCTCTTGAACAAAACATGAACTGACATTAATATATTCCCAAAAATCTTTGCTCCAATGCTTTTCCTCCGAGTAACAATCATTTATCAGCAAAAAACAATGACAAAAGACACTATTTCAGAACAATTACCACGTAATTATTATAATGTGCAACGAACGAGCAATAATTTCGTTGCTTTATCGGTGATTGTTTGCCTGTAAAAAATCGATACCACTGAATACTTTGCAAAAATCAATTTTCTCCAAATTGTTATTAATTATTGATTTGTCTTTGAATTGCTCTGGCAGTGCCCATGGCCATTGAGGAGCAAGTAGCGGTTATTTACTGCGGTGTCCGCGGCTACCTCGACAAAATGGACCCCACCAAGATCACCGCCTTCGAGAAGGAGTTCCTTGCGCACATCAGGGCGTCTCACAAAGATCTCACCGCCACCATTGCCAAGGAGAATGTCATCAGTGAGGCATCAGACGCCAAGCTCAAGAAAATTGTCACCGATTTTCTGTCTTCATTCAACGCGTAAATCCACCATGTTCCACTCAAAATTGTGTCCAATAGTTAGTTCTTAAACATAAAGAAGAAAACAAAGAGAGAGGCAATACTGAACACCCCAGCCGTCGACTTTGGTGATAATGTTGATATTGATCATCACCTGCGAACGTTTATGTCACCTAAACACAAGTAATAATTAAAAATCAATTGAAATAAGACCTGAAATTTCAGTAAATAAAATTCGTTAGTCACGACGATAAACATAATGTTTATCACCGCGCGTTTATCTCTAATAAACTTGTATTACCTCATTTTGTTAAAAAGTTATTTTATTGTAAATGAAGGAGCGTTTAAGCGATCAATCAATTGGAGAGCGGTATCGATAGAATGAGGAAAAAATTAAAGTTTTTGAAAAACAGGAGAAACAAAAAGCATTACATGAATCTTCAACTTTTATTCTTCATCTGGGCCGCTTCAGGTATAACAACGAGATTTAATTTTTTTTTGTCAATGCGGATGGGCTTCAGGGCTTTTGTTATAACTCCAGTGGCAACTGTACTCCTGTTTTCCCGAATCGTGAAGGACTGGCCCTCGACAATCGGCATTGTTCGCACAAGAGTTAGATATGTAGAGCATTGTTCACCAGGCATCAACATTTGAGTGTTGCCATCCAACTTTAGATCGAACCTACATTGCACGGTCCACGTCCCACTGTAGATGGGTGTGCAGTGTCCTTGAGCCTGAAATGGTAAAAAATGAAATGACAAATACGAAAAGTACGTAATTGAGGACCTAGTGGGGTAGTTTGTTGGGTGAAAACGGTTGCGACGAATTTCAAAAGAATTTGAGATGCCCGAGGAGCCTCTGGTGGTCATGAGAAGCCGAGAAATCATGAAATCTCTACTCTCGATTTTCCGAGTCGTCGCACTGACGTCCTCTGGGTCAGGAAGTGGATAAAAAGTGTCGAGAGCTTCTGGAGGTCATGAAACCCCAAGAAGTCATGAAATCTCCACTGTCAGACAGTCCATAATTATTAGATGATAATCAATCCTAATTCTCAACCTCTCGGCATGATTTCTGCAGGTGGATCATTAGATCTGCTGACGATTTGATAATTATTTCACGCGTAACAGTCGCGACGATGACGAGGTTTACCCCCTGGCGTCAATGCTCACCGGCAGCGGTCGATGTCTTCCACCCTCAGACGTGTCCAAGAGATACATCTGCGCCTCGAAGTGATTACTGGAGACGAGAGAATTTTTCCGACAGAGAATCATCCCACGGCAGGTGTCCTGATACTTTATACCCCTCAACAAAACTCCTATATTTTCGCCTGCCAGAGCCTGAGGTACGCTCTTCTTAAAAATCTGTGCGGGTAATATATCTTAATTAGCATTACTCAATCGTGTCAGTGGGGTATAATTAGCCCTGACCCAGGGCCGCTTATAACTTTCACTAACTACCCAGTCTCTTTCGAGGTGGTGTCTCATTTAATTAACAATGTCGAGGAAATTCTCTAGTTCTATTGCTTAAAAAAATAACCAAAATGCGCTCAAGTTTTCACACTTACCTGGACATCAGAGATACTTGTTTTGATGTTATTATTGAAGCCGAGCAAGTCCGCGCCGTCATTTTTTCTAATCACTCCCCTTTTGAGAGTGCCCACGACAACAGTTCCTCGCCCGGGTACATTGAAGACATTGTCGATGGGCAACAGAAATGGAGATTCGTAATCTCTGACTGGTGTAGGCACATAACTGTCCACAGCATCCAATAATCTCGTGATTGATTCGACACCGTAGTAGGATTTTTCCCCGTTGAGTGCTGATAATGCTGAGCCCCTGACCACTGGAGTGGCACATCCGTCAAAGCCAATATTGGTCAGTAGTTCTCTCACTTCAATCTCCACGAGATCCAACAACTCCTCGTCCACCAGATCCGCCTGAAAGCTGGTTCGTCAGTGTTCATTGCTCGAATCAGAATATCACACTCATGATGAATAAATGAAGTGGTACAGCTGTTTAAAGTTTTCAAGAATTTTGGTCCAGACCTTTTTTGTAGAACGAATTGAGAGCTATGAAAAAGGTTATTACAAAAAGTTCGTAATTTCCATTGGATTCGGAGAAATTCTTGGAAAACTTTGGTGAGAGAAGTGCAAAAGCCATTTTACCACTTCGCTAGTGAATCTCATTTTTATTCTCAAAGTATTTTGCCATCGAGGACTGTTGTCCTTTGATTTGGCCACTTTATTGGAAATAAATACTCAAGTTACCTTGTTGATGAAGACAACAATATGCTCAACACCCAATTGTTTAGCTAGATAAAGATGCTCTCGAGTTTGTGGCATTGTTCCATCATCAGCGGCTACAACCAATATAGCTCCGTCCATTTGTGACGCTCCACTGATCATATTTTTAATGAAATCAGCATGACCTGGACAATCCGTGTGTGCATATCTCCTCAACTTTGTTGAATAACCAACGTGGGCAATATTTATCGTAATGCCTCTTGCTTTCTCCTCTGGGGCTTTGTCAATCTCATCAAATGGCACATATTTGCAATTATTGAATTCTTCGGACAATACTTTTGTTATCGCCGCTGTTAACGTCGTTTTTCCATGATCTACATGACCAATGGTACCTATGTTACAAATTTCATCTTTTGCGTCACCTTTATTGGAATAATATCGGATTGGGGTTGGCCCCTCGAATGGTCGGCGAATCGAGCCACAAGGTAATCCTAACCTCTGATGCAGCAGGCGAAAGGTCCGATTCATTGTCAAGGCAGAGCCATTACAACAAATGCTCAATGATCGCTTTCCTATGGCAGTTGTCGTTGACAAAACATTTTTCAATATAGCCATCTCCTAAAAAATTAAAAACTATTCAGAATATTGAAGAAAGTCAGGCAGTCTCACCTTTTGTTGAGACAACAATAGGCTTATTTAATCTGTTATTATTTACAATAACGATTTAGTGGACAATCCAATAACAATTAAGAAAGATAGGTCGATAAGTCTCGAGAATTAGAGAATCTTCCCGATAATGCATTCGCACTTGTTTCATTCACAGCTGACAATCACATGAGAGACTGATTCTGACCTCAGTTGACAACTGATTGTTTAATAAAAAAGACAAGAAGCCTGGGGGTATGTACCTGCTTGCTCGGGAGTCAAAGTTGTCTGTTAGTCTCCCAATTATTTATTAAACGATAATAAAAACGGGTAGACAAGGGCGACGAGGTTAGTTGAGAGACACATAAAAATGATATGATAATGATAGTTCCCCAATTTTTGTTCATTCACTGGATTTACAATCGTTTGTACTTTAACGATTTGTTGATGTAATCGTTTGTGCTCGTCAATTTGCTAGTTATTTATTGCAATTAGGATGTGCCAGTGCGAAACCACAAATCGGCCGTCCATAGACCAAAACAAGATGGCGGAGGACGAGGGCAGTGGAGACCTCTAGTGTCCATCGCTCGTTACTTCCAATTTCCGCGAGCGGCCAGTGGTCACAGCTGCCTCTCTAGCTTCTCTACAGCTGCAGCCGGAGATTCACGCGGGAAAATGTTGATGAAAGGCCGTCAGTAAGCGTCTTTTGTGGATTACTAACTTGTTGCGACTAACAGCGATTAAAATGTCGAGTCCTATGAAGCCTCCTGCGACGCCAGGGATTGCACACGATGAAGGTGAAGAACAACTGGCAAGTAATGGAACGCCGAGGGCACAGCCAAAAACTCCGTCATCGAGAGCATCTCAGACTACAACCCCCAGGAAGACACCCGGCCAACAAGGTTAGTTTATCATTTGTTCCATTCACTGGTGAAAGCCCCTCTCCCTCCAAGTAAATTCCCTTGCCCCAACTAAATGTCCATAAATATGTCCCTTTGACATCTGCAGATTTTTTCTGCAATCCTTTCACTCAATAATTTCTCGCACAGGCTTACCGAGAGCATCAGCCGCTGCACTGATGACTACTCCTCAACGTCGTCATGGTAGCCAACGCGTTACCCAAGAAACCATCGCAGCTTCGTCGGAGGGTCCAGCATCAATACCCCCAAGTTCGCCGAATCGAATTCTGCAAACAAGTCCAATTGCGGGGATGAGTGATGTTGATTTGTCCTCACCACTCAACTACGGTACCCCCAGTTCGTTGGCGTCCATCAGGACTCCAAGGAGTGGAATACGGGGGACACCAGTTAGACAGAGATCTGATATCAGGACAGACAAACGAGTGCGACAAGTCAATGTTGCTGAAACGGTAAAAGACGACAATTAAGAGAGAACTACTTCAGATTGTTAATAATTTTTACAGAACAAAATTTGCCAACATTTTTTAATAAAAACCGGGTAGTGTAAGAAGAATTATTTATCAAATAGCTTCAGGCTCGAGAAAAATCAGGGACAATCCGGTGGAGTAGCCTCGGCTTAACATGATTAGCAGAATAATTTTCTCGATCGGCCGTTCCAACAAAGGCCCTTCAATCCTAAATGAATTTTGCAGATTCCAGAGGATGTCAATGGAGCTAAAACATCTGAAAGCGAGTCGGCAGGTCCCCAACTTGTCATTTGGGGTACGAATGTTGTGGTAAACCGTTGCAAAGAGCAGTTCAAGCGTTTTATTCAACGATTCATCGATCCTGATCCTGAAAATGACGAATTGACCGACGATTTGAATAGAAGTGAGCCTCTCTATCTCCAAAAGCTTCAAGAAATCCATACACTCGAGGAGCCATACCTCAACATCAATTGCGCGCACTTGGAGGCTTTTGATGAGCAATTCTATCAGCAGCTCATCTGCTATCCCCAGGAGGTGATTCCGACGATGGATATGGCGGCCAATGAGATGTTTTTCGAGAAATTCCCAGCCGCTGTACTGGAGCATCAAATACAAGTCAGACCCTTCAATGTAGCGAAGACGAAGAACATGAGAATGCTGAATCCCGAGGATATCGATCAGCTGATAACAATTTCGGGAATGGTCATAAGAACCTCCAATGTAATGCCAGAAATGAGGGAGGCTTTCTTCAGATGCATTGTCTGCTCATTTTCAACGATGGTGGAAGTTGACAGAGGCAGAATTGCCGAGCCCACCGTCTGCACACACTGCAATAATAATTACTGCTTCAGTCTCATCCATAACCGGAGCCATTTTTCCGATAAACAAATGATCAAGCTCCAGGAGTCCCCGGATGATATGGCCGCTGGACAAACACCTCACACTGTTCTTTGCTTTGCCCACAATGATCTCGTTGATGCTGTATCACCTGGTGATCGGGTCGCCGTTACGGGGATCTATCGAGCAATGCCCATTCAACTTAATCCCAGAATGTCCAATGTTCGCGCTGTTTACAAGACTCATATTGATGTAGTCCACTTCCGAAAACAAGATGCCCAGAGGTACATCGACTTCCAATCGCTTCATCCAACGCTTCGGTTTATTTATTTATTCTGTTTACTTCAGGTTGTACGAGCAGGAGGAAGGCAAGGATCACATTTTTCCTGAGGAGAGGCTGAAGCTATTGAAAGAGCTCTCGTTGAAAGAAGATGTGTATGAGCGTCTTGCTCGCTGCATTGCCCCAAGTATCTACGAGAACGAGGACATCAAGAAGGGAATACTGCTCCAGTTATTCGGAGGGACTAAGAAAACACACGTCACGTCAGGCAGGACTCACTTCCGTTCCGAGTTGAATATTTTGCTCTGTGGAGATCCTGGTACCAGCAAATCCCAGTTGCTGCAGTTTGTCTTTAATTTAGTCCCCCGGTCGCAGTACAGCAGTGGGAAAGGTAATTTCTTCTCTTCTCCTGTGATCCTTAAACAAATTTCTCCCACTGCCTTCATAAAATCCTCAGCCCCTGCTCTCTCATGAGACGTTTTTTTCATTCTAGGATCTAGTGCCGTAGGCTTAACCGCTTATGTTACGAAAGATCCAGAAACTCGTCAACTTGTGCTTCAAACTGGAGCGCTGGTTCTCGCTGATAATGGTATTTGTTGCATTGATGAATTCGACAAAATGAATGACAGCACTCGCTCGGTGTTGCACGAGGTCATGGAACAGCAGACGCTCAGTATAGCAAAAGCCGGAATTATTTGTCAATTGAACGCGCGGACAAGTATCTTAGCTGCTGCCAATCCTGACGAGTCCCAGTGGAATAAAAATAAAACGGTAAATATATGGGTCTCGTTAGCAGAAAATAAATAGCGGGGGTTATCGTCATATTCCTATGGAGCCCTGCTGACGATCACTAGCAGAAGGACAACCATATGCATTATCAAACAGATTGTACGTCGTTGCATCTGCTGCTGATGAATAAATGATGTACAAAAAAAATTCAAATAGAATTAGAATTTAGAGAGAAAAAAAAAAATTGCGACAATCCAGCCGGGATTCGAACCCGGGTCTCCCAGTTACGGGCCGGGCGCTCTTCCAACTAAGCTACCGGGGAGACGGAAGCATTTTTCTCTTTAAATAAAAACCAGAATATAAATAGCGGTGGTTATTGTCATATTCATGTGGAGCCCTGCTAATGATGATGGCTTTGTCCGACAGGTGATAGAGAATGTGAAGCTGCCGCACACGTTGATGTCCCGTTTTGATTTGATATTTTTGATGTTGGATCCTCAAAGTGAGCAGTTCGATCGGAAATTGGCAAAGCATCTGGTGTCCCTGTACCTCACCGAGGAGGAAGAGCCGGAGGATGATATCTTTGACTTGGGGATTTTGCGTGATTATCTTGCATTTGCGAAGGAACACATTCATCCAACCCTGAGTGAAGAGGCACAACAACGCTTGGTTCAGGCATATGTAGATATGAGAAGAGTAGGAAGCGGCAGAGGCCAAATTACAGCATATCCGAGACAACTGGAGTCACTAATTCGGTTGTCAGAGGCGCATGCTAAAGTCCGATTCAGTCAGCTTGTGGAAGTTGTTGATGTGGAGGAAGCATGGAGGTTTGGACATTTTCTTTAATAAATTGAATGTTAAAGTCTTTCAGATCGTTTTAAGACCCGTTCTCTGCACTCCATTGGGAGTGATATCCAACAAAACGGCAGATCAAACGGGCAATGCAAAACACAACGATCAGATCCCCATTTTGTTTGCAAATTAGAGTTCATGAGTATCATCAGGGGTTCTTTATGTTATCCAATACTCAACTAGTCCGATTAATTGTTTTAGGTTGCACCGGGAGGCATTGAAACAATCAGCCATTGATCCATTGAGTGGGATAATCGACGTCAGTATTCTGACGACGGGTATCTCAGCGAGTGAGAGGAAACGACGGAATGCCGTGACGGAAGCACTGCGAAAATTAATTGAATCAAAGGGAAAAGTAGCCTCCCTCAATTATCAAAAGATCCTGAGTGAATTGAAGGAAAGCATGCAAATAGTACGTATACCAATTTTACTATGCCTTGGAATATTGAGGGCATCTATTTATTCTCCTTCTGGAGTTTATCGCAAATCATCAACAATTTTGCTTTGTTCAATGATTTAGCTGGTCACCCGAGACGTCTTTGAGGATTCGCTGAAGGAACTGCAGGATACCGGGTTTGTCATGGTTGTTGGAAGGAATACTATTCGTGTCTGCTAATCATATTTTTGTATGATCTGTTGGTAACTCGAAATTACACTATTCCTGTCAGCGGTGAGGATCGTAGAGCAGAGCCACGCCTAATTTTAAACTCATATATTTTTTTTATATTAAAAATGTATCATTCAAATGGCAAATCGATGGCTGATTGGCCTCCTTTAGTGTTTTATCTTTCAATTCAAAATGAATAGTTCTTTTTTTTTCTTCAATAAAAATAATTCCCTTAATTTTTTGTATTTTATTTACGCAGAGTGAACGTATCAGGTCCATACATAATACTTAATTTCATTTGTGACTTAATTTTCGAATTCTTCTTCCGGGATTTCACGACTACTTTATGTTTATTTCGAAGATCTTCAAGCAGATTTTTTCCACGTGTCCCACGAATTTCAAATAAAACTTGATATACGCATATTCTTCCGCATAGCTCCCTCATGTTTGTGCGCTATATTTTGTACTTGTTGTTTTCCGTTTCTGTGACAGAGGATTGTACTAAAGATTTGGAAAACATTTTTTTTAATCGGAAAATTAAATAGAATCCTGCCTAATATAATCGATGAAAAGTTACATATGCCGAATTACAGAATTACTTGATCTTATTGCTTGAACAAAGGGAAAGGGCCCAGTCTGATTTTCCCTCCCCTATTTTTCGCGGATGAAAAAATGGAAAAAAATAGTCAAGTGGTAACTATTAGGGAAGTCATAAAAATAATCTCAGCCATTTTAATACCTACATGCTCATAAAATAAGGCGGAAAATAACTGAAACTGGGTCAGCAAAACTAAAATTCTAGGCATCCCGGTAAAAATATTAAGATGGTTCTGATTGGATATCCCCACCCTTTCAAGTTGAGATATTAGTCTATGTATGGGTATATAAGGTCCCGCATTTTGGGGTAGAGTCAAAAGTGATTTTGAAGCAGTAACATTCAAACATTCTGAGATTCACTAATATTCATACAATATGAAACTTGTGGCAATAATTATGGGTTTCCTCGTTGCACTCTGCATTGGAGCCTGCGAGGGAAAGAAAAAGGGTCATCAGGTCAATGGACATAAAGTTGTACACTCGAGTGAGTAGCACAATCTGTTAATTCCAATTATTATACAATAGATTTCGAATTATGAAAACTATCCGAATTGGTGAAGCAAGGTTTTGAGACCAAGTGAATCCAGAATTGGGCAGTTTCAGGCTAAAATAAATTGAAATTACTGAGTAAATTATTTTTGACACGTTTTTTGATACCGCGTCAATGTTCACTACCGCAGGATTATTAGTATTATTATTATGATTATGTAGATTTCTTGTGGTAGCTCTCATGTTTATTAAAAAAGTGTTAACAAGTTTGTAAAACTGTTGTACTGAAACAATGTAATGTAAGTGAACGGGGGACTGGGGGGGAACAAAATATAAAAGCCCGAAAGGGTATACATACTGAATAAATTATTATTATTATTACTGAGTAAATTGATACTCATACTTATTTTATCGAAATGGTATACTTCGTAACAAGTGAAAAAAAATGGCTTTTGGCGAGTGGGAGGTTTACTCGCCTTCGGCTCGTGATATAATCCCACGAGTCAAAAATCACTTTTTTCACGTGTTACGAACAATATTTTTCATCTCAATGTGTCGAAAAAGCACTTTTCAGTCACTCGACTGAAAAGTTACTTTTCCGACACAGCGTGATGAAAAAGTTACTTTTCCGACACAGCGTGATGAAATAGTATATTTCGTAACAAGTGAAAAAAAAAACACTTTTTTCACGTGTTACGAACAATATTTTTCATC